>QFET01009595.1:0-33703 GCA_003316355.1 Tuber calosporum | reverse complement strand
TATCCTGAACCGTTCTGATCAACTCCTGTAGTTGTTCTCTCGTGAGAGTTATCGTGTCCACTGGTCCTGCTACCCCCGACATTCTGTATATTGGGGATGCTCCCGAGCTGACAGACCCTGATCTTGATCTTGCTTCCGGGGTGACTGGGCTTGGTGGTCTTGGGAATCCTTCTCGCGATATCTCGCTTAAGGCTTGTCCAAGTTCCGCTTGTAGTCCTAGGAAGGTCTGTGGGTCGTTGAAGTCTGGTACTTCTGTATCTGTAGGTGAATCCGTTTTGTATTGGTTAAGTGTCGCAAAAGACGCAACCAAATGTTACAAACCTATCCTTAGTCTGCCGGACAAGGCACACTATCTCCTTTAACTGCAACAGGTAACGATACGTACCGCTCGTCTTACCTCTCTTCAGGTCTCTTAGCCTTATGTCGCCTAGGGAACGCTGAGTCCTTTCCCTCCTAGCCGGTGCGACTGCTCCTTAGCGATACGTTTCTCTAATCACCTTTCGGTGAGTGATATAAACGGATGGTCGTAATAAGAATAAAGTATAGATTGAACTAATAGTAAAAGTATAACATAGGAAGTGACTTAGGTGGTTGCGTGAAGAGCTAGCTATCTGTGTCCGTGACCCTCCTTATATAGGCACTCTTCCCACAACCCTAACCCTGGTGACTTTACTATGAGTCACCTCTTTATTATGACTGCCGTGTGAGTCATAGTATAACAAACGTCCTATGACTCACAATTTGAGTCATAGTATACAATCCCCCTAGTATCCAATTTCCATAAAAGATCATGTGCGCTAATCGCGTCACATGCGTGAAACCCCTGACTCATACTTGTAGTCAGGTGCGAAAGTCATAACATCATAAGACCTCACAATCGTGAGTCATGAAACAATAAATCAAATCAAACATCATAATCATAAATGATCTCACAAATCGTGAGTCATGTGAAACATTCCCTATTGCTAAGTCACGATTTGTGACAAAATCAAGGAAAATTACTATTTGAATCTCTTTATTTTATATTATAATAATAACATAGTAGAGTATTCAGATTCCATTCTTTATTACATATCATAATACTATACAAATAGAGAGTTATCGTAACTATAAGTAATATTTGATATAAATAGATTTCAATTGGTATATTTAGTTGACATTATTCTACTATTTTAGCAATTTTGAAATACAAGAATTATTTAAACAAATAAAGAATATTGATAATTGATATTAGCAGATTTTACTTAACTTTTCAACCAACTTCTGGTATTATGGAAACCCTAATGTGAAATAATTGATTTAATAACAGAAGTTAGGTAACTATTGATATTTTTAGATTTCACTTCCTTTTCTTGACTGCCCTCTTCTACTGCAGTAATCCTAATCCACTAAACCTAATTGTAATGAACAAAGCAATAAGGTTAAAACTTAGTCTATATTCAGAGTGATAATTGATGTCAGTAGGTTGAATACTATTGTTTTTTTAGCCACCTTCTACTATTACAGTAACCCTAATCCATCAAACTTCCTTAAGTTATGTAAAGAGAAAGACAAACTATATGATTAGACTTCCTAACCAAAGTCATGATACCTAATTGGAATCATATAAGAAAGATGGTATACCCATAACTCATAACAATGAGGAATGTGAAAATCTTTATCCATGCTTAGTCACAATTTGTGATAGCAATATAGGCATCTAGCCAGAGAGTCTATATTGGTTATCAATTATTATAATAATAAAAAAAAGATCCAAATAAAGTATTAAACACCAAGTATAAGGGAAGGAGGTAATGATAAGTTTTATATGATTTAATAGATATAGTAATTAATAGAGTAGAGGCGTCTGAGGTTACTGAGAGATATGACAGGCATGAGTTTGTAACCCTCAAATTTGGTAAGATATTTGTGAAACCTGAATGAAGATCTAAGAGAGGTTTTGATAAAATACCTCATCATATCCTGTAAGTTATATATCTAAGATTCATGTAATATATACTGATAACTAGTAATATCTATAGGGATTTCACATAATAACATAAGAGTATATATATAACTGATAGTATTTCCCTATATATCTATATATTTCAATAGGACAAGTGTGGAAGCCCATCTCTAAGTTTAAACTATATTGTGTTCAAATACCTGTTCAGCTATAGTTTCTATATGATAGCCTAAGAGAGTTCAATAATTTCAAGAATCATATACAGAAAGGAAAAATGTTACTAGTATTTGGAAGACGAGACTCAAGGAGTGTCAAAACCTGCACTATTAATGGCAATGAAATAGGTTATTCTGAGATGTAGAATAGCAAAACCCAGGATGATTCAATTGTTCATCAAAATCATAGATATGGTAAACTTGTTGGATGGGAATATTTGTCAAGATATTTTTTTTGTACCTTTAGGAGGGAGGGCAGAAGCAGAAGGAGGTCCTTGTAGAGTGGTCCTAGAATTTATACTGTATATTGTAAATGCTGCACGGTTTTCACTCTCCAGTTTAGCACATATCTCAGCATGCCTAGATTTCGTATTTAAACCAGGACCACATCCTACTAGTTAACCAAGATACAACCACTCTCCCACCAACAGCGATCAGATATTCGCCAATGCCTTTCCCAATTGGCTCTAGTTTCCCTTTCCTTTACTTCGCCATCCTTTCTTTGTCACACAACATGTCTGCGGGTCAATCCATCATCCAGTTATTATCCGGTTCAGCAGATGGTCACGGACACAACACATTGCCGGTCCACGGCGTATTCGAAACACGATCCGCAAGAAGGGAAATGTAGGAGCCGTCCCACAACGGTAGTTGATCTGAAAGCGAGGAAGTGGTGATCCATGTAAGCTTCATCAACAATCACTCGAGCTTCGTTCACCTTGTCCCAGCACGGGGAAGGGTGCGAGGTAAAGTGCCGGTAGGAAAGCGGTGGCTTAGTGGGGGCTGCCGCGTGGTGGTAAGGGTGCTTGTGATTGAATCGTATGAGTGTGATAAGTTATAGTGTTCGTGGGGGGTAGTTTTGGACGGGTAGGGTTCACGAAAGAAGAGGAAACCCGTATACTCGGACGTCGGAGATCCCGCCCCAGGTTGTGAAAGACTGGTACGATACTCGAGTACGGTGGTGGTAGGCTGGCATTGTGCGGTATAATTATAAGTATCGATATATACCCCCACCCCCCTCCGGAATAAACCCCGAGAGGTATAAAACCCAGCTTACTCCTCTTGTAAGGATGGCCACGGGGGGATCCGGCCGACCTGACGGAAGATTTTTTGTCCGGCCTGGGATCGGATGTATGCCTTTGGCGTGGTATAGTATAGTAGTGCTTGCGCGGCCGAATTGAGGTCGGTAACTTTTGTATGGGAATTGCCGCCTTACGGTATCTGCTCTCAACTCGGCCGCAGGAGTACTGCGCTTGTACTGTACGAGTACAAATACCCCTCAAAAAATACCTGAGCAACGCAAGGGGTCAGGGATTTGTATGGCAGATTTTCTGCGCGCGTCCGAGCACCCACACTAAATTCACACTCGAGTGTTCAGGTGCGAGCACAGTATCATGCTTTTTTCTTTTTTTTTTCTGTTTCGGGTCTTGCTGACTACCCAGGCTCTACAGGCCACCTCTCCGCCCTTGCTTTGCCTTCTTTTTTTCCTCTCACTGGCGTGTCTTGAGAGTTACACTATATCACCTGTACTCGAGTATTGGATGTTTAGGTACTTCTTGTGGGGTACCTGTAGTACGATAGTAGTTTCTCTCTGGGCCGATGGCAGTGACCAATAGCGATGAGGATAAGGCTACTACCACAAAGAGCCGGAATAATTGAACCTCACGCTAGGACGTTGGAGTTGCCTTTCCTAGTAAGGTCTCATTCGATTCAGCGAAGGGCTGAAAGTCGGTTTTTTTTCCTTCTCTTTATTCGGGGCGATTCCCTCCTGTATCCGAAGAGGGGAATTCTAGACGCCTTAGCGTGAGGTGCAACTACTCCAGTTCTGACGGGGAGTAGCTTTTTGCCGCTACTCCATATAACGCTCACCCAGGAGAATTTCAGATCATGATACTTGCATAGTAACATATACCGCGCGGGTAAGATATCATATAATAAGCTTTGGCACAAACCTGCACTGTACCATGTGAGTGGAGTGAATCGTGTATTATTAAAAAAAAAAAAAAAAAAAAAAAAATCTGCCCAAGGTCCAGTTGAACGGGATTCATGCAGTGCAGATGTGGTTGAGGGGCTTTTCCATCTTAGCATTGTGCTTGGTGGGAAGGAGTGCTTATTCACGACAGCGGATACAGTATGCTCTTAGCCCCCTCCTCTCTCTCTTTCCCTCCCTTCTTCTTCGCTATATCCCCTTCTTTTCTTCCATAACATCGAAACGGCGAAACAAAAAAGAAAAGAAACGGGACCTTCATGCGGGGTATGTTTCACGGCAGTTGAAATCGTTCAGATAGCGGGGAACGACTGATTTATAGGTCGATCATAGCCCCCCTCCTTGCTGTCAACAGCTGCGAGGAAGATGAGGAGTTGAAGGGGTCTCCATGGGCGATCAAACATGAAGCATCGAGTGGATGGGATGCTTCGAACATCGATGTCATGCATCGCATCAACCTATTGTGTGGTGTTAGTAAAGCGCTGCACCTGTATAACCTCCTCTCTTCAACCCCACCTAGCTAGCTTGCCACTATGATTGTTAAAATTCGAGAGGGCCAAGAAGAATAATAATAATGGCAGTAGGAGATAAGACAGGAGGGATAAAAAAGTAAAATGATATGGAATTATTAGTCCTGGATGAGAAGATCACAGAGAAGCACACGACAAAAGGTGATGTTGCCATCCCCCTCCGTGCCTCCCACATAAGCTTTGTTACGAACGAACGGGCAAATGTGCTCGAGCATGACACAGCCCCCCTAACTCTCCCTAGCAAGGCTCTGAAAGAAGATAGATATACTTACAGCTCTGTCTTTCCACAAACTAATACTACCTTTTGAAAAAAAACCTATTCCGTACCAGTTAATCTCCGGCCCTCCTCTCCCCACAGAACACTACTAATATCAAGATTTCGGCCTTTATGTTATGTATACTTAACGCGATATCAAGTCATAACGACCGTCGTGCATAGGAAAACTCGCTCTAAATTTTAGGACTCCCTTCAACCCTAGAAGGGGTAATCACATAGACAGCATGTGTTATAATACTTAAAACCCGTTAGTCAATGTCTTTCTGGGAATGCTAGGGTAGGCATCATGACAGGATGCTTTGAGGCTGAGCCCATTGGCTTTGTTTGGCGTTATAGGAAATAATTTCCCACATAAATAACATTTTCTTTGCCTAATGTGCTGAATCTGGTTTGTTTTCAAGATTTTTATGGTCGTGTTTTCTTGCTTAGAAATTGAAGTATTATTTTGGCTGCAGATGAGGCTTTGAGTTTTTCTGGTATGATATCATGTGAGAGGACATGGATGATATTCTACAGAGAGGGCCGGGGATTGGCTGGTGTGGAATAGGTTTTCTGGCTACCTTTTCTCTGGGTCGTGGTGCGGGACTAGTGCTCTATGATAATCATATTCAATCTTTTTATTTCCCCACATCACCACCTCACTGCGTGCACGTGCTGGCTCCCGCCATCACCTTTGTGGGATCATCATTTGAACTAAACCCAAGTAGCTTAATATGCTGGGTATGAGCACTAACGCCGAAACCAACGTGGCACGTTCGAGAGAGGGGAAAGAAAACGAACAAAAAAAAGAAAAGAAAAAACCCTCCTGCGGATGTCCACAAAATGCTTCGACTGAACTCCCGCTCCTAAAAAAAGGAAAACCCACCCCCACACACACGAAAATCTTTTATGATAATACAATTTATTCCGAAACCCTGCCTGCAGCAGGACAGAAAAACAATCAAAGTTCCCAAGCGCATTTTCCTTCATAGTTGGGGTCCAGTTTCGAATCTTTTGATTGAGGGAAAAAAGAAGAAGATGTGGAATGTGTTTAAATGGGAAAGATTAATTGTTTTTCATGTGGGTGTTAGGCTATTGAGATCTGTCCCGATCCCAGTAAGCATGTTAAAACCCCCTCCCGTGCCCGTGATGACTGATCCCTTCTTTGCTGTTACTGTATGAGGAATACCGGAACCACGATACACAAAGGGCCGAAATTCCGGGCTTGGCCAATTTAATGACGCTTGGTCCGGCGGATAAAGGGTGCAATACTGTACGGGTGCGGTACTATATGCAAGTACTTGTAAGGGACTGGTACCAGGACTTGACTGAAACGTGTCAGGTGCGGAAGAGTATCCGTACTCGAGCATGTCTGTACAGATCCACCGTTCCCGAAAGCAATGTATAAGCATGGATTTGTGTTTGGATGCTACCACACTCCCTTACCTCCTTCCTTTCTTCCTTATCGTACCTCTCCTTGACTGCTTGGTGATGGTATCGCTTTGGCAGAGACTGAATTCGGCATTTCGATATATGCGCCGCAAGGTGTTGATCAACCGCGTGTGGTTGTGAAACGGGTATCATAATTAGTGGGTGATGATGGTGACGGCAAATGGTGGCTTTTTTAGAGTGAGTGTCCTACGCCCGACTGGGCCGCGGGCGGGTCACAGCCTTGTCCATTGAGGCCTTTCTTCCTTCTCTTTTTAAATGATTTCCTATCATTCGGACGCACAAGAGATATTGTTTGCCATGTGCGTTATTGCAGAGAATTCTGTGAAACCTAGAATCGAGCAAAGGTTATTGACTTTAAATACACCATCTCGGAGGAGGGCAAGTGAAGGAGTGAGTCTGTTATAGAATAGATCGCACAGAGCATTAAGAGTTAAGAGAAAAGGGGCTTCTCCAGTACGGTAGAGGGAGACGGCCGTACCCCCACCGGGTCAGCTAATAGGGATAGTCGTTACCTTTGGCTGGCTGGCTGTAACTTTTGGATTCCTCAAGTCCTGTGCGGTGTCAGTATCAGGGTAGGGCCCTGAACCCTGTGATAAGGTGAAGTCTGTAGTATCATAATATGCAGTAAGATCACGGGCGGGTGGGACTAGAACCGCCACCGCTTGAGGTACTCTGCATAAGCAAGAAAAAACGGGACAGTGCAAGTAGGAGTGGAGAAAACCTTAAAATCAAGGCAGCAATATCACGAGACAAAAATTTGGCGAGGCGTTAAAGCAACCTCGTTCAGGGGATCTACTGTATGCTTGTGTTGCGTAAGATTTTTCTCGTGGGCCTCAGTCTTGTGTGGGTGCTAAGAGCGGGGGTCTTACCATATCGAGGGATCTCCGGATAATCGTTGTTCCTAGCCCCAAAACTACACCCGAGCAGCTTCGTCTCCTTCCACATATTTCGGAACCCAGATAATCACGTTATATCGCGCGCGGTGTTTACAACACACTTGTTCCTACGTGCTTTCCCAGTGCGCGTATTTCGGCCTACCCAGCGCAATTACAACTACAGTGTGCTACCAGCATGCCGATACGATGGCCTGTATAAGGATCTTCCCACAACAAAGCCCCGGAGGACCCGGCTTCAGGCATTGGCACAGCGTGAAAACGGAGCAAAGCCTACTCCCGCAACGAACTTGATAGAGGAGCTAATCCCCAAGCGGACGATATACAGTTATCATAAGGTCGTTAGTATGAATCAATCCATCACCAAATGAGCGAGGTTAGACCAACTGATATCTTTTTTGTATAAAGGTGCTTCCATTTTCCGAAGACGAATGGCTTGTGGACTCTTACGTAAATGCCAATGCGCCGCTGCGCCTTGGGAGCTTGTTCCAAGACCTTGACGCACCCGCGGGCGTGGTCTCCTATAAACATACTGGGCCTGATACAGTAAATGTGACCGCCGCAGTGGATCAAATCTCTACCATCAACCCGTTGGAAGATTTCTGCAAGCTCGGCGGTTTTGTTTCATATGTTGGAAGCTCCTCCGTGGAGGTCTCGATTGGGGCTAGAAAAGCTGGGTATTCGGGGGATGGTGGGTTGTTGCATATTCATGATGGTTGCACTTAACCCCGAGACTAAAAAGTAGGTTTGCAAGGCCAAACTGAAAGCGCCCTGAATAGCTTACGTTGATAGGCCCATCAAAGTGAGCCCATTGATAGTCGAGACGCCAGACGAGGAAAGTATATTCCGCCGTGGGTAAGGTATTCGTTTCCTTTCCCTTTGGTCTAATGTGAGAGAAAATGATACTGATTTGACTTGGTCAGCTCACAAGACCGCCAAAATAGCCCTCGCAAAGACCTCTCTAACAACTCAAATCCCAACCCTGGAAGAATCGCCCCTAATCCGCACGACCTGCCTAATCCACCTCCAGTACACAGACCCCGAGAATCCCCTTCCAAGCCCGAAACGACAATATACATGTCGGAAACCAGCATCTCTGGCGCTGCGGTCATGCAGCCGCAACACCGCAACCGCCACTCTTTCATGATATTCGGTGGCTACCTACTGGGAGGTGCAATGGAGCTATCTTTCTGCTGCTGCCCTGCGCTTGCCCATTGCCGGCCTACCTTCCTCTCGCTGGGCCCGAGTACCTTCGACGCTCCGGCCCCTGTAGGGAGTATATTGTATCTGAAGGCAATAGTAGCGTCCACTGAGCACTGGAAACAGGGATCAAGAGTTCAGATTTCCGTTCAGAGCTCGGTGAGGAATGTTGCATGGGTCTTTCGCTAAGACAGGGGCGTTCAACCATACCTTCTTTGTGGGGAGGAAGTTGGAGGTTATGCCCGTTAAATATTCCGAATTCGTGAGTCATGTTCCTCTGTCTGGGTCTAACTATTGGTTTGCTGTGTTGACTTAGGATGCGGTAACGCAGGTTACTTCTCTGCTAGGCAGCGTGCAAAACAACAGGCAATTCTCAACTTATTATCGTGACACCACCAAAAATAGGTATACGGCCATGGTCATCGATATGGACGACGGGACGGCTGCAAGGGTCACAGAACAAACAGTTGATACCTAGAGAATGCGTATTCTCGTCGCCTAAAGTCTTGAATAACCAGATGGCTGAAAATCCTCCCCCAAACCACCGATCCTCACAAGACTGGCCTCGGGGTGAGGTGAAATCCTTCCTACGCTAGCTCTAACAATATGCGCTCCGAAGTATGTGCTTAAACGGTTCTGCCCGCAGCGATCGACGCTAGTGGACTCCTTGATAGAGAAACCACAAGAGTGATCATTGAATGTAGACATCTAACTTATGCCAAAAACTTCCAGAGTTACCGGGTGTTTAGCGAGTACCGTATTCTATACCATCGAGCAGGCGCATCGTTTGGCCAAAGGACCCCGCTTGATAGAGTAGCTCACTCTACCAGTCGGATATCACCATATCAGGAAATGAATCCTCCCTGACCCTGGTGTCCGATATTTATGTAACCTTGACCCGACCACTGCTTCTTCTTTTTTTAAAAAAAACTTCAATAGCTTAGAGCTCCCTTCAGAGCCGAAAACACATACATACAACGACCGACAGCCGGCAGACAGCCCGTAATTCTAAGAATCTCCAACCCGAACAACAGCCCCCAACACCACGCCCTAAAACCCCACACAACCAGCCATACCGCGTACATTCAATTCCAGCGGTCAGTAACTCAGTGAGAAAGACTCCCCACTTACGAAGGCTGCGGCAGCGCATGGGAAAACTTCATTATTTCTCGAATTGGTAGGATTTTCGTTCCTTCGCACCGCTGCGAATCGCGAAACCATGGCAAGTTGACTAGCCATCATCTCGAACAAGTGGGCTTCTTGGCTACTTGGATACAAGGCACGGCAAATCCCATTTCCTTGACATCTCAGAGTTAGAGAGTTTTTATAGGTGCTGAGCTTGGTAGCGGTCCAGTTATGCATCACACTTTTACCTTTCCCCCCATCGACTTTTCTCACGAAATTAGATTGCGGGACCCCCTGCCCAAGGCAAATTGGTTGATTGGTTGATTGTATCGCTTTTTATCAATCACAACGCCATTCCGAGGGAAAAGGTTGCGGCCGTTTTTCGCTTGTTGAAGAAACTCGCTAGTTGATCATTCCCAGTCTAAGGGAGGGTATCTGGATACTTGTAGCTGTGAGGGTACTGCAACAGTGTTACAAACCAAGCCAAGGGAACACTGGAAGAATGCTTAGAATCGTCAAGTGATCAATCATCATTTGTAAATTAGATATTCTGTCTGATCCTTCCACCCAATCTAGAGAAAGGAAGAAACATTAAAAGAAGTAGCAGAAGAAACACCGGGACCCCTGTAGAGAAGAAGCAAAAATGAAAGAGAATGCATGAATTGCAACAATTGAGAACCACACAAGCTGAGCCCACGGAATAGAGCCGCTGCCTAGACTGTCCATCGTTGTATCTAAGTATATCACCAGTTAATGAGACATCAAAATCGAGTAGTTTTAGAACTGGTTTACCTCGCTTCAGAGATTTTTTTTCGTCCTTGCAAACATCAACTTGCATCCACCATATCCCATATATCGCACCTTCGCTTCCATGATAACATCTCGCTAATTCTTGGCTATCCCGGACCCTCTGCCGCCTTAAAGGGGGACGTCTTGTTCCAATCGTCAAGCATATCAACCCCCGCTCCCCAAGCCGGTAAGATGCCAAAAAGATGCTCATCTCCCTGCTCCGCGCGCTGTGTGGACTGGATTGCCCCAAAGATCGCGAATACCGATAGGACATCCGGCGACGGGCGAGGTGCGGACAAGGCATTCACGTCGACTTCGGGCAGCGGAGTGGAGCGGTGTTCCCGAAGAGACGCCCGCACTAGTGATATACATGCCAGCTGTAATCAGTCGACGTGCTAGTGCACACTTCCCAGCGTAGACAGCAATGTGAAGAAGTCTTGCTCCATTTACATTGGATATTCGAGTCGGTGGCATGCTCCAGGAGAATTTGCCTAATCCTTGCGCCTGTGCCCTAGTGTGCGTTCTAGTGAAGAGGGTGTACCAGTCTGTCCTGGGCGTTAATGATTTGCTTGCAGCCCCGTGCTTGAGAAGTGCTTTGACAACGTCTTCCCTATACTTCTCCTCAAGGGGGAAGGCAGCATAGTGGAGAAAGGTTCTGTACTAGGCTTGGTGGGCGTTGGCATCAAGAAATAATTTTATCAGGCGATGGTGATCTTCCACTGCAGTCCAATGAATGGGGGAGCTGTTTTTGAAAGAAATTTTTTGGGGGGGCCGGTGTAAGCAAGCGGCGCAGGTGCTTATTATGATACAGCGGAGGAGGAGGTTATTCAAGTTACGGTAACTGTGATCATCTAAGCCATGTAGATATCTTCCAGTCTCAACGGGTAGCTTGTTAGGTAGAATTTCAAGGAGCGCCATCCTAGCCCTTAATTGTGACTACGATTGTAAGGAACGTAGGAGAAGGTAGGAGTTCAAGAAGGCCCGGTAGGAGAGCTTAACTAATAGTGTGTAAGATCTGGGTAAAAGATGCTTGAGACCCACTGATGATGGAGCAAACGAATAGCGGAAAAGGAAAATAGTTAGAGTAGCAGACTGAAATGAAATGTAGGACAAGAACGAATAATTCAATGTCCAGGCATCAGGGTTATGGGGGGGGCTAAAACGTATATCGGTATGTAATACGTTAGAACTCAATGAGTGGGTTCGCGTATACCCTCACAACTTAGATCCTGACTCGAAAACCTATGCATGCTACAGCACGGGGCGGATACCCCTCTTAGTCTAGTTGAGCTCTATTAATATCATTATTGGATTTTAAAATCATGCGTTTACTTGAATCACATTGTTTCCCAGAAGAATACCGCAGTTTTCCGATCGAGGACCCCCAAACTGCATGCCAAAGGCTATCGCAGCATGTTTGAGAAGGATATTCTCTGTTTGGTAGCCATATTTCGCTGACGACAAGACGCCCAAAACCCTGGTGTAGTGGCAGCCTTGAGACCTGAGTTTGAGTAACATAGCAAGCCGAGTAAAGCAGGTGATGAGTCTAGTGCTCAGACTCTAATGGGCTCCTTTTATCAAATAAGCTCGTGACAGTGGTATAATTATAACAAAACAGACACCCCACGACACACTAGAACATGTACTGTAAAATACTGTGTAATTCAAGTCCATATCGCACTACAAAGGCGTAGCGAACAGGCGAAGAAGAGAAGCGTGGTTATGAAAGATATATATACAAATAAGCGGAGGAAACTGAAGGCAGGCAACCGGAGTCTCCCACCCAGCGCGGGATTGGCAAGGAGCTACTCCTCCTCCGATGTACAATGGGTGGCAAATTCTTTGATCAATTCCTAGAAGATAGTTAGTGAGGGGTTTTGAAAGGTGGTTCTGTTTCGGAAGCCATACGTCAAAGTCACAATCAGCCATACTCCCAAATACGGGGTTTTTGTAAGAGAATCTCTCTACGGAAATTCGAGGGCTTGTTATTCCGAATGCGACCTTTGCCAATAACCTAGGATCGTCCCGAACCCTAAAGGCTCCTAAGATTGCTTCAAGCCGATCGTGATCAACTGGTGTCTTCTGATTTATAGAATTTGGCATTTTGAGAGGCTCCCCGTCGATACAGAACTGGCATTTCCCACAACCCTTCTCACCAACTGAGCCCTCGTCCCCAAAATGCGTTGCAAGACCTAGCGCAATGCACCCGGGAGTGGTGATGAGCTCAATCACTCGTTTGCTGCGCTTTAGATCATCCATTTCGCGCTGCTCCATCTGCTCATAAGCTTTGTCGATCAATCCTTGGATATCTGCCTCATCCTTTGGAAATGGTTTGAGCATACGATAGCGTTGGATAACCCCACCAGGCTTCAATTCTATTAGTCCCTGGTCCGACCAGCTCTGCAATCTGTGGACTAGCTCCTCGCGCTTGATTTCTCTCTCATGGCTGAGTTTATCAACATCCACGGATTTTGTACTTGACCTTGTATTACTTCTCTCTTTGAGGTCCTCTAAGATGACCCTTGCAGGGGGATCTTCGGCGGCACCGATAAGGTCGGCAAAACCATCGGACGGCTTAAATCTGTATTTCGAGTACTTTGGTGTGATGGCTCGTAAAATTTCAAAGCGAAGTTCAAGCTGGGAATAGAGAAGGTTAAGGGAGTTTACCTGGTTTGCATTATTAGCCTTTAAGATTGGTATGTAGGAAATCCGGGAAACAACTGACTTTGATATCATGAGTCTTGCTTTGATTGTAGACGCTCGCCTCTATGACATCCCCAGCTACAGACTGCTCATTCGATGCGAACAGATCCCTTAGAAGATTGTCGACATTCTTTTTGCTTGGTAGATCCAGACGGCAAAAGAATTCACGTTGAGCCCAGTCCTCCTCGCAGAGATAAAGCATACACTTGCTTGGACGGCCGTCACGGCCTGCTCGTCCAATTTCTTGACTGTTGTCATTAGATGAGGAATTCAGAGATAAGGACCGCCCGGGCCAATTGCATACCTATAACCTTCCAAGCTGCGCGGGAAGTCGTAATGAATAATGTTCCTGATATTAGGCTTATCTATGCCCATACCGAAAGCAATCGTGGCGACAATCTAACCTCAGAGAGAGCGTTTAGCAAAGCGATAGTAATGTGTATGAGGCTTGATTGGTAATATTACCGTTAAATCTTCCTGGTTCATAAACTCGTCTTGAACATGGCTTCTTGAATCTGGGTCCATACCAGCATGATAATGCAACGCCCTTACCTCGGCTGCACCCAAGGCTTCAGCTACCTTTTCGGCTTGCTAGAAAAGCTTATCAGAATCGTATTTGTGCAAAAAGGGAGGCGAAGAGGCTTTGGATCAAAGCAGGTTATAGGTAGGAAATTGCGAGTAGAGACTGACACTCTGTGTGGTGACATAGACAATAGATGATCCAGGATTCGATTTCAAGAAATAAATCAGACTGGGTAATTTTTCCTCAATTGTATCAAAGGGCTCTGCCAGAAGTTCGAGACTAAGGAGGATCATAAGCAGGACTATTATCTATAGGTCACGAGAGAAAATAACAGAACCAGCTCTAACAAAAATAGACACTTACTTCTCTCTATAAGTAGATGTTTTGAACAGCCCACTCTCCGGAACACCGAAGCCTGAAAGAATATCCTCGCAAACTTTTGGCGTAGCCTTAAGACAAATTGTTAGTTTGTTGCGCCAAAATTTCGACCAGACAAAGGGGTAATAGTAGCGAAATAGAGGGTACCCGTAGAATAGACGGCAACTTACTGTAGCGGTGAGACACAAAACTCTCTCTGCATTCATTTCCCTGACAAACCGAGCGACTATAACACCAGGGAAGTGATCAGCAATAGAGCCTTATAGAAGGAATAAAGACTGACCCTTGAGGTAATCAGGCCTAAATGCCTGTCCCCACTCGGAAATGCAATGGGCTTCGTCAACGGCTATTAAGCGAACACGAGTGTGCTTAACCATTTCAACAAAACCTTCGTTGTTGAGACGTTCAGGTGCGCAATAGCTAGAGGTTAGGAACTAGTTAGTTGGTATCAAACAAGATGTCATTGTATAAGCCTACAGTAATTTCAGTTGTCCCTTCCTCAGAAGATCATAAGTGCTAATGACAGATTCACGTGTCTGTGTAGAATCAATGGCCGCAGCTTTTACACCCCTTGCTTGGAGAGCGTCGACCTGATCCTTTTTTTTAAAAAGAAAAAAAAACCACTGCGTTAGAAAACTCAAAATTTCCCTACATTGAGACATCAAATGACAAACCTTCATTAGAGCAATCAAAGGGCTGACAACAATCGAGATCCCTCCCTTTTCTTGACCCATGTTCTCGTCATACTCGTCAAGAGCCAAAGCAGGAATTTGGAAAGTCAAACTTTTACCACCGCCTGTGGGAAAAACGACAACTGCGCTCCCTCCATTGATCAATCTAGAAATAACTTCCTCCTGTTTCGGACGGAATTCATCGAATCCCCATGTCTCTCTCAGGATTTTATGGGCAAGCTCTGAAGTGGTTGGGTATACGGTAGTATCGCCGGGGTCGATTCCCCTAGAGTTACTCAAACCAGTCCTCTCATCACCAGTGGCTAGCTCCATAAATTCAGCCCCTTCGTCCTCCCCAAATTGGGAGAATTGAGCTTCATTCTCAGAGCCAAAGTCAAAGAACTCTTCCGCTGCTCCCATATCCGAACCCCCCCGGCTGCGCGAGGTCGCTGTTGAAAATGGTGAGACAATGACAAGCGGGGTACCCCGCCTATTGGGCTGTAAAGGCAATGGTGAAGGATGCGGGATGACGCTCCTAAAGGAGGCCATTGGTCCCACGGCACGGGCATTGAGATTGAGGAAATGTGCGGCACGGGATCGATAAGCGAGTGCTCGACAAGCCATTGTGGTGGTGTTTGGTTGAAGTTGCTGTGAATTGAAAAGAACTCGCGCCTCAGGTAAATAAAAGAGTTGCCAGAAGGATTGGAGGCTCAATAAACAGTCCGTGACGGGGGTAAATGATTTTTCCCCGCTGGGTACCTACCCTAATCTACTTCTGGTATACCGTATAAACTCGAGTTATCCACTATCTCCGCCAGCCCCCTAACCTCCGTCTTCAGAAACAAAAACCCTCAAGAAGGATTAGTGTTTCCTCACACGGTATGATAAAGCCTAAGTCTACTGACTATGTTGGATCTCATTAACTGGTATCATATTCGCAATTATATTAACCTATTAGACTAGACCTATCGTGGGCTGATGCTACAGTAGGGGTTTGACAAGGATTAGAGGTTTGGCGGAGGTGCCGTAGTGGATAACTCAAGTTTTTACGGAACGGTATCCAATCTGCAATGAGGTAATTTAAGGTGCGATGTGCGATAAGGTCGCGTAACCGCGTTTCGAGTGATGATTTGTGAGAGCCTAAAAATTGGTATGCGGTTTTGCTTTTTGACCAGTTTGTGCCACTTTTCCTTCTGTCCTGCCACAAACCAACTCCCACCACCGTCAAGGCAGAACACAAAACCAACCCTCCGCCCCAAAAACACAACAAACGTTTGAGGATTCTGCCAAAATTCATTCTGGGAGCTCGGTCACCCCCGGCAATATTCTCAGAATCCTCTCTGCATATTTTTGTGCATCCTAGCGGAATCACCCCACCCCTGCTCTGCTCTGCTGCGGTATCCCATAAGGAAAGCAAAAGCAAAATAGTGGATAAAAAAAATACCGGTAGAAGCTCTCCACTTTCAATCCGACAAAGTACACTAAGCTGATCCAACAACCACCGCGCTCGAGAATGCCTCGACCTTTCAAATGGGGAGAATATTTCAACAAGGACACGCCGCTCCTCAACCGTTCAAACAAATACCAAGTTACTTGCCTCAAATGCCAAAAAAAAATACCTAAAGGAAGGTCCGAAGATCGTACTCGGCACCTTATTGACGAGTGCCCGGGACTGAGTCCGGAGGAGCGCATGACGGTAGTTGAGATTGACACTAGGGACCGGGAAGTAGCCGAAGCGGCGGCGGAAGATCAAAATACGACAGGGAGCAAAATCAAAAGGCCTAGAAACCCCTGGGTCAAGAGCGATTTTACAGAGGTAGAGATAACGGAGCTCTCGAGGCTCCTCAGAGTTCACCATCCAGTTGAAACAGAAACAGAATGGGCTGGAGTCCTCGGTGAGTATAATCTTTGGACGCAGAGGAACGGTTACAAAAAGCGCGCTCTGGATAACTTGAAGAAACAATGGTACGTTGTAAGCTTCAAATTGAAGGGTATAAATATCGCATCAGCTGACACTGAGGAAATAGGGGATCTCGCGTCGGTGGTGCTCCTGGGATAACGGCCTACAACTACGCGCAAGACACAAGCAAATATGTCTGGGACACTGATGAGAGAGGGGATATGGGTGTACCGGTAATCAGGGATCTGGAGAATGTAGGGGGCGAGGGCGATACAGATCTTGAAGCTAGTTACGACCCGGGCCTCATTGCTGCAACCGCTGGTCCATCCTTCCCGATTGCTAGAGCTTCCCTGGCGAACCGGTTTAGCGAAAACCAGGCTCCTGCTTCAGCACCTCTGCCACTGCCGCCGGCAAAACGACCTAGAGGAAGGGCTGCGCCTGTGGCGCCTATGACAGGAGCAGCTCCTCAGCCTACAGAAAGTTCTCCGTTGGTGAACGTGCTTGAGCGCATAAATGAAGAGAAAGCTAAGCAGATCGAGAAACTAGAGGCTAAAATAGAAAAGTTGGAGGAAAAGCTTGAAAAGCTTGACGATCGGAATAGGGAATTGGAGAGTCGGAGTAGAGTCCTCGAATTGCAGCTCATGGCCGGAAGGGATATCACTGGCCGGATAGCTAGAGGTGGGGGTATCAATGGGGGTGGAAAGCGTAAGAGAGGGAGCTCTAAAGATCTTGCACCATTGGCCCAATTAGAAGAGGGTGAGGATGACGGGGATGGAGAAGCCGTTTAGTTGATCGGGGTTGGTTCAGAGGTTATTGAGGTCATTTCAATATATGATTGATAGCAATACGCGGGCTACTGATGGGTTTGGTGCGGAAAGCGGAGTCGGTTGTTTATGCTCTGGTTTGTGGGGCGTCACGCTAGTCTAACAGGGTTGCATAATGATTAAAATTGTTTATTATGTTTGTATGGCGGTGCTTTGTTAGAGCGTCGCGCCCATAGACGGCGTTCACAATACCTACCTTTTTTTCTCCATACGGCTCCCTCTGTATTGATCTAGAGAGGTTCCTCGTAGAAGGCCTTATCTGACTTGTAATACCTCGGCCCTCTGGCCGGCCGAAACCTAGTAAGTATAATAGCAGGAAACATAACGACAGCAGAGGATAGAATTTTCGGCAGCTAGCGGGAGGAGAGTGAAACCCCATATTACGAATGGACTTATGAAAATTAGCACACATAAAAAGGAATAATAAAGGAAAGATGCCTATGTACTAGTGCGAGTGTCGAGGGGCGAATACGCGGAGGGAGCAATAATAATACAGGAAAGTAACTTGAGACATAGCGCTTTTGTAACAAGCCTATAAATGCGACGGTAAACTAAAATAATGCTTATGCATTGAGTCATACAATGCTAATGAGTCTAGGAAATTTTAAGGTGGTTAAATGCATATCAGGGTAATTTAAGGACTCTGGTCTCGTCTCCCAAGAACTTTCTGCGATACGCCACGATCCCGGCGATCACTGTCATGAAGTCTTTGATCCCCTGAGCCTTCAGCTTCTCTATCTCCTCCCTGAGGCCTTGGTTATAAAGTGCCTGTTCAGCTTCTGTCTTCCCCTCTTTTGCGGAGGCCAATTCGATAAGAATATCGGCATCTGGTTGTTTTCCATTAGCCCAAGAGGCATTCAAAGAGAGAGGAAATGTACCGGATACTTCAAGTTCTCTGAAATGTTGATTCGAACAGCTCCGATCATTACATATACCACTGTTAAATTCAAACATACACATCTGCTTGAGTGGCTGGATGCGGTTCGTATATGTGAGGCTTTTGTATCCCCCAGGAACCATTTCGAGATATCGGGGATGGTAGCGGAAGGACTTGAAAATTGACAAGGGTGAAACGTATTTAGTGAAGACGTCATTAGGTGGTTTAAGGTGAGTGCAAATCTATAAAGTTCAGAACCACAAACGCAAAAGAATTTTACGGTGAGATTCGTGGTTAGCGAACGATAGAATTACAGAAACAAGTCATCAGACGTGGAATTAGACATCGGGGCAAACCTTGCTGCTAGCCACAACCTCGTCGGTGTCGCGGTGGCTCTTTTGCTCGGGCACTATTCTAGATACATTAGCCTCACCAGACGTGTTCTTGATCGAAGCCTCATCCTGAGGTGGTTTGAGGGATTGTCCTGTAGCTACTGTGCGAACAACTTGTGGGCTTGTTTTATTATCTTTTGCCGGCTTGTTCTGAATCTGCAACCCTACTAAAGGTTCTTCATTAGAAGAATCATTTTCGTTAGAGCTTGAGGTTGTCGATGACCCGGAGGACGGATCATCGTTAGCAACGTCCCCATGAACAGAGTCCATATATTCAATATCAGCATCCATGTCGATGTCCATATCCGACTCATGATCATTGGCTTGGTTGCCCTTTGAAGCGCTCTTATCGTCAACATCCATCACTTCATGCAGTCTCGTTTCAAAGGATTGAGCTACAGGAGCTAGAGTTGCGCCCCGCTGGGACTGGAGCTGATTGGAAGCCTGTATCTCATTGGGCGATACATCAGCCGAAGTGGTTTTGTGGAAGGTTGCTGGCCTATTTCCTACGCTTGCTGCAGAGCAGTTGTTGGCCAATGAATGCTGGCTATCAATGGATTGGGCAGGGATTGGGGGCTCCTGAGGGTGAGGAAGGGGGTTGGGGGAAAGCGGCAAAGCTTGGCTATTCTGTAAGGAAGATGGGCCAGGAGTGGAGCTCTTGGTATCCGCTTTATCATCTATAGTCGGGGTCAATGCATAAGCGTTCGTTCGTGACTTTCTTCTGCCGGATATCTCCCTGTTTGTGACCGCAGTCAAAGTGACCCTATAGTGGGCGTAGCGAAGAGAATATAGAGCCTTTTGGGCCGAAGGGGGATCCAGAGCTCGCTTACCTGCTTCGGTACGCTCCATACGCTTTTTCAGATTTTCGATTTCAGTAGTTTTCCTCTTGAGTGCTTCAGCAACGGGTTCGGTAATGCCTTCGACCGTAGCAAAACCGTTGCCGCTTGCCTGTTCAAGTATCTCCAATTCTTTTTCAAGTAAGAGCCTTTTCTGTTCAATCTCCATCTCCTCTTTCTCAATTTTCTCCATCTCCTCCTTGAGCTTCTGCCTTGCTGCCCTACTCTTCATCTTGACAGCTTCGAAGGCCTCAAGTTTCTTCTTCTTCTCTTGCTTCTCCGCTCTTCTTTTCCTCTCCACTCTTTCAGATTCTGCTTGCGCTCTCTTTCCAGCCTCTTCCGCGGCTTCGAGCTCCTCAAGTTCTTTCAGTAAAAGTTTAAGTTTCTCTTGACTAGCCTCTTTCAGGGACTCCTTTTCCTTTGCTGGGGGAGATTGATGTTGCTGACCCTTATCTGCTGAACACGCCCCGCTACCTGCTATGTTTTCCAGGACCTCTGCTCCCGCAGGCTTGGATTGGTTGTCGGAAGGCGGCGTTGCTACACTACCACTATTCGGCGTATCAACTGATGTTGGGGTTGAGACACCACGCTTCGCAGCAAGTTTCTTTTTGTGTTGAGCTTCTTGAATGGCTCGCTTGAGTGTCTCAATTTCCTCCATCTTAGATTGCAAAGCTATCTTGGCATGGGCGCCTCCCGACCCATTTCTATAGCCCGCATTGAGGGTTCCAGGGGGCGCCGTATTCACGGAACGCAGTGCTACACTAACATTTGTAGCGCTTGCGCTTCTTCTTTGTGCATGCTCGATCGGCCCGGGAGGGCGGGCGCCGGTGGGCGTTGATCTCGAAGTCCTTGCCTCATCATGTCCAAAGCCATCATCACCATCATCAGCTTCATCAGTCCCTTCATCATCATCTGAGACTTCAATAATAAGTCTCCCAAAGCGTTGTTCACCAAACTTACGTTTGGCGGGCTGGGGTTCAGAGTACAAATCCGATGCGACTGGTCTCTTTTTGCGCACATTAAGCGGGCGCTCCAAAGGCGTAGTTGGAGACACGACTGCAGCGGTCGTGGAAGCGGTTAAGTCTACAGCAGACGTAGGAACAACAGAAAGAAGCTTGGGTTCGAGGGTGGGCGAATCCTTCATAATTGTATCAATGTGTTCGTTTGCCTGGCTCGTTAACTGGATCAGCGGGTTGTTTGATATGTCCGCACCAGACTCTCCAAACGAGAGCCCAGGAATGCGTGGAACGTCCACGGAGGCTCTAGCAATAGCTGCAACAATAGGCGTTGAGGAAACTGGTGTTGGAGCGTGTGAAAGAACTTTTGCTGGGAGTTTTAACTCCCCTATTTTCCTTCTCAGGACTTCCTTCTTTGCTTCAACTTCTGCAGACCGTTTCGTTTTCTCAGCCTCCGCTCTAGCCGCTTCTCTCTCGGAAACCAATCCTGCAGCTCTTGCCTCAGCCTCTCGACGCTCTTTATCCCGAACGGCCTTCTCTAGCTGCCTTCGGATCATCTGGGCGTTCCGCTCAATCTCGGTTCTTTGGGGTGGAGTTGGTGTGATTGGTTGTCCAGTGTCCTGCTGCGCTGCTTGGGTGGCGTTGACATCACTTGGAGATGGGGAAACGGTCTCGACTGGAACCGGGAAACCTATTCTTGTAAAAACCTTTCTAAGAACTCTTGGGTTGATGCCTTCTTCAACCATGTCTGCGAATGTCACTTTTAAAGGGAGCATATGTGAGACAGCAGTTTCAGTTTCCTTACGCAGAGCCTCAGGATTACTGAGCAACGCTTCGATTGAGAATTGGGAGAAGGCCTGTGGCATCATAGAGCATGAAGGAACCCCTGCGCCGCCTTTATGAGGTTGAGGTTGATGTTGAGGACCCGTCGGGGGTAATAGCTCAGGTTCAGAGAAGAGCAGAGGTTTATGTTGGAGATTTTCTGTCAAAAAAACACAAGTGTAAGCGAGAAGCAACCCATCCATTCAGCATAACGTTCAAAGGGATAAGAATGTGACAAAACAGCAAAGGTAGTATTATAAAGCTGTTGTACCTTTTTCATGCGACTCGATTGGTGGATACTGAAAGTCTATAGGCCACCCTGGGCCAGAAGAAAGGTCGTTACCCGAAAGGGTTGGCAACTGAGTGGAGGATTGTGGGGGATGTCCGGGTTTGAACCCGAGTGTATGATTGCCCCGCAGCCGTGGACCGTTTGGAGGTCTGTGGGAATCGTCCCTTCAACACCGTTCAATGTCAGCATACACGAATGAGCATTTGGTCAAAGCGCCTACCATGAGGACGGGGGCACGTTTGGCGGATGTGATTGGGCTAGACTATCTAGCCTCGGCGCTGGGAAGGAAATTAGTGCTGGCATAACTATAGTATATGAAGCGCCAATTACCGTAAGTTTCAGGGATTTGTTGTTCCTCTCGAGCCTGTTGCCTGCCTCCGATGCTATTTGATATTTCGTTAATGATAGTGCCTTGACCGTCTCCCTCGATATCAGAGAGTTCGCCTTCTTCTCTATCCTCGACGAAAGCTCTGTCAGTTCGCTCGACGAGCTTACCCAATCCTGGAAGGGTTGGATCAATGCCGGGAATTTGTGCCGTGAATGATGGTAGGCGAGGGGTATTACTCATGGCTTTCGGGGGGTGGTTCGGGGAACGCGTAGCTGGCGAAGTTGGGCTGTTTGTGGTATTACTGGTATTGGCGCTCGTCTTTCGGTTGGTGTTGACTAGTACAGAGGGAAATCCCCCGAAGGCGGGAGTGGGAGGATAACTCGTCATCACTCCTAGAGGACGGTGTTAATACTTCGCACGCGTGTTTGTGCTCTATGACTTGAAACAAATATAATGAGTTGAGAAATAGAAAAGTTGTGCAAAGGGGGGACAGAGGCGGAAAGGAGGGATGGCAGCGGTGGTGGTGGTCGCGGCAGTGGGGAGCGAAGACGCAGAAGGGTCCCTTGAGTTCAGTTGGGTAAAAATTGTGCTGCAAGTAGATTAGGGTTAGTGAGTAAGGATGCGGCTAGAGGTTATGTGAACCGGCCCTCGATATCTGAAGTCCAATACCAGTAGGTTATGGAGATGGCTCTGCTCCTGTGTCTATCGTATTCTGTGTTGCTTTTCCTTATTTTCTTTGCTTTTGTCTGGCCTAGGGTATCTTCCAGGCGGAATCGTTATTATCTTTCTTCCTGCAAAGCCCTTGTTCCTAGCTTTGAGCAGATGTTTTGCTCCAGAGTAGGTCCTTGGTCCAAGGTGGTGCGCGTGGCGCCTGGGTTTGGTGTCGGAGGTGCGATGGCACTGATTGTGAAAGAGAGATCAAGGTTGAGTGAGTCGAGTTTGGACAAGGATAGAATAGAGTAAATTACGACAGTGCTTTGGCTCTTCTTTCCCTTAAATGTTCTGAATGAGGCAATTCCTGCTTGTCCTAATTGAGTCAGAAAACAGGAGCAAAAAGACCTGCCAAGGGTCGGTTACTATTCGGCTAGTACAGATTGGGCCCTTTGTTTATGTTTTGATGCAACTTGCCAACACAAACTTGGCCTGCCTGCACGAAGTACTTTTGAAGGAAGCTGAGGCTCTAGAACACAGCTTTCCTCCATTTATTAGCACCACCCAAAGATACACCCCCCACTCCACACACTCACCACTACATCTCCCCCTCTCCAACCCCTCAACTGGTATATGCTATTCGACTTCAATTTCTTTTCATAACTAGGAATTGCCTTCCCTTGTGTTCCCGGGCTACCATGTCCGGTTTCAATCATTACACCACCTCCGGATTTACTCCCCCGAAAAACCCCCCTGCACTACTATCGTGGCAGCAGCGCCGTCCTGCCCCTGGAGCCCACAAGAAGCCTTCATCTTCTACTTCAAATGGCCAGGTATCACCTCCCTCTCCAGCGGCGGTAGCTGCCTCGATGTCTTCCAGTGACTTGTCTATACCGTCATTATCCTCTTCACCACCTCAATCATCAGTATCTCCATCGTTTCCCGCACCACCAGTGCCGTTAGCACCTACTCCGCCAAATAAAATCCATCGACAATCATTGTCTTCCTTTTCCCTCTCAACTCTTCCCACTATCCCTCCACGGCATAACCGGAGTGGCTCTGCTCCGAAGGGCATGCCAGGAACCTTTGCACCCAACTTCATTAAATCCGCAGATGAGAGACGGAATAGCACCGCTAGCCTGGGTGCTGGTATTGCAGGAGAGAGTAGCGACTTCTCTGGAAGAAGGTGGGTATGGGTTAGGGATCCGGAGAAGGCTTTTGTGAAGGGAGAGGTGGTATTGGATGAGGATGGGACACTCACAGTTAGATGTGATGATGGCACAGTACGTACGCCCAAGAAATGTTAAAGATATTTGTTGCAGCGTTCCCTGCTCTCTTGGTTCAGCTCTATTTCCCGGATTGGAATTATTTTCGAATGAGTATCCGCTGATCTAAGGCTGCGATTAGGAGCGGACAGTGCACTCAGACAATGTCGATAAGGTCAACCCGGTCAAGTTTGATAAAGCCGACGACATGGCTGAGCTTACACACTTGAATGAAGCCTCTGTGGTGTATAACCTCCAATTGCGATACCAGGCCGACTTGATATACGTAAGTTTGGTGCAAATTGAGCTCGCACCCATTCAAAAACTGATGCTATTTCGTTCCGAAGACATATTCGGGCTTGTTCTTAGTGACAGTAAACCCTTATTGCACGCTGCCCATATATAATAATGAATACATAGCTATGTATAGAAATCGGTCGAGAGAAGACACCAAGCCCCATATATTCGCTATTACCGATGCGGCCTTCAGAAACATGCTTGAGATGAAAGAAAATCAAAGCATCTTGGTAACGTTAGTATATATAATTTAAGAACCTAGTCTGCGGGGTCGCTAACGTTTCTGGTAGGGGAGAATCTGGAGCCGGAAAAACTGAGAATACTAAAAAGGTCATACAATATTTGGCTGCAGTTGCCTCCGATAATGCGTCGTCACGGCAACTTGGGACACTAGAGCTTCAGATCCTTAGAGCAAATCCTATCCTTGAGGCCTTCGGGAACGCACAAACCCTTCGGAATAACAATTCGTCGCGATTTGGCAAGTTCATACGAATCGAATTCACGAGGTCTGGGCATATCGCTGGCGCTTTCATTGACTGGTATCTGCTTGAGAAGAGTAGAGTTGTGCGGCAGGGGGGGGAAGAGAGGAATTATCATGTTTTCTACCAGCTTTTGAGGGGAGCGAGTAAACAAATGAAAGATCTGTATTTGTTGGGCGCCGAAGGCATCGACGCATGGAATTACACTAAAGACAGTAACAATTCGATAGCAGGTGTTAATGACACAGACGAATTCCGGTCACTGATGGAAGCTTTCCAGGTGATGGGCTTCAGTCCCGACGAACAGGTTTCAATTCTTCGGGTTATAGCTGCGGTTTTGCATATTGGAAATATTCATGTTGTCCCAGAGCGCCGTGGCAGCGAAGACGCACGATTAATGAACCCTAGTCAGGCCGAAAAACTGTGTCACGTGCTAGGAATACCTTTGGATAGCTTCGTCAAAGGACTACTCAAGCCTAGAGTGAGGGCAGGGAGAGAGTGGGTCAACCAATCAAGGACAGCTGAGCAAGTAAAGCACAGCCTTGACGCTCTTGCCAAAGGTTTATACGAGAGAGGGTTCGGTAGACTTGTTGAAATGGTCAATAATAAGCTTGATACCAAGGGCGATGGCGATAGTTTTATTGGGGTTTTGGATATTGCTGGTTTCGAAATTTTTGAGGTATATCTATCTAATATTATTACGAACCCGATGGCTCATGATCTCCCAAAACTTTAGTCAAACAGCTTTGAGCAGCTTTGCATTAATTATACTAATGAAAAACTCCAACAATTCTTTAACCACCACATGTTCGTTCTGGAGCAGGAAGAATATGCAAAGGAGAAGATCGAATGGAAATTCATTGATTTCGGACACGATTTGCAACCGACGATTGATCTTATAGAACTACCCAATGTACGCAAGATATCCTACCTCTCCCTACAGTTGCTAACATATCGTGTTTACAGCCTATCGGTATCTTTTCCTGTCTCGATGAAGACTGTGTGATGCCCAAAGCCACCGATAAGTCCTTCACTGAGAAACTGCACTCGCTCTGGGATCGCAAAACCCCGAAATACAAGCCATCTTTGCTAAAACAAGGGTTTATGCTTACCCATTATGCCGCCGAAGTTGAATATTCTACTGAAGGATGGTTGGAGAAAAATAAAGATCCATTGAATGAGAACATTACGAGGCTTTTGGCTGCTTCTCACGATAGCCATATCTCCTCACTCTTCGCCGAATATGCCGAGGATGCGAGCGAAGCAGGCAACGTGATTAAGAGTCGCGTGAAGAAGGGGTTATTCCGCACTGTGGCCCAAAGACACAAGGAACAGTTGACAAGCTTGATGGCTCAACTTCATTCAACTCACCCCCACTTCGTGCGATGCATTATACCTAATCATCAGAAGAGACCCAAGAGGTTAAATGCGCCACTCGTTCTGGACCAGCTCAGGTGCAATGGCGTATTGGAAGGGATAAGGATTGCGAGAACGGGATTCCCCAACAGATTGCCATTTGCGGAATTCCGACAGCGATATGAAGCCCTGACACCGAAGATCCCTAAAGGATACGTCGAGGGCCAAAAGGCTTGTCAACTCATGTTACAACAGCTTAATCTCGATAGTTCTTTATTCCGGGTTGGTTTGACCAAGGTCTTTTTTCGCGCAGGAGTGTTGGCCGAATTGGAAGAACAGAGAGACACCTTGGTACGAAAGATAGTGACAACCTTCCAGAGTATCGCCAGAGGATATCTGCAAAGAAAGATTGCAAGTAAAAGGCTATACCGTGCAGAAGCAACGATGATCATCCAGCGGAATCTGCAGGTGTACCTCGACCTTTGTGAAAGTCCTTGGTGGAAGCTGTTTATGAAAATGAAGCCGCTTCTCGGAGCTACTCATTCCTCTAGTGAGGTCAAGAAAAGGGACGAAATGATTCAGAGAATGGAAGCGCATATGCAGGCTGAAGCTGAAAACCGTCAGAAACTTGAAGAGGAGAGGAGAAAGGCAGACGCAGAGCTGCACAGAGTCCAAAAGACTCTGGAGGGGGAGAGAGCTCTTGCATTGGATAAAGAAGAAATATTCAAGAGAATGCAACAGCGGGAGGCGGAGTTGAGTGAGAAGCTTGCGGGTGCTCTTGATGACCAGGATGTATTAGAGGACCAGATAGACGAATTGATGTCAGCGAAGAAGAAGGCAGATGAGCAAGCAGAGGTTTGGAGAAAGGAGCTGGAGCAAGCAGGGGGCTTGATTGCAAAGCTCGAAGATGAGAAACGTGAAATGGCGGCGAGATTGGAGTTTCTAGATCGCGAGCTTGAGGCAGCCGAAAAACAGAGTGCCGAGAGAGGTGATGCTGAGGATAAGCTGGAGCAGGAGGTGCATTTGTTGAAGAGCCATCTTTCGCTTAAAGAACGGAAGATACACGACTACGAAGAAGCTCTGAAGAAATCAGATCATGAGTTAGATGAGAAGCTTGCCCAAACAGTATGTCTCGGTGCGATGTCGTTACTGTTATCTGACTAACGTCGAGAACAGAATTTGAGTTTGCAAGAGGGACAGAAGCAAATAAGGGAGTTAGTTGATGAGAATAGGAAACTTAGGGATCAACTCTCGGATCTATCTTCTACCTCCACCGGATATGAGGACCTTGTTCGTCGTAAGGAGAGTGAACTTTCGCTCCTTCATACCGACCTCAAGAAGCTGGAACTTGAGCGAAAGGCATTTGATGATGAGAGACGTCAATTAACACAGAAGCACGATGATATATTATCGAGACTTCGAAGCGCTACATCTGAAGTAGAAACCTTGAAGCATGAGATGGCCCGCTTGGAGAAGGAAGCTGCCGATGCGCGTAAACTCCTAGAGGCAAAGATATCGGAAGATCATAAATCTGGACAGGGCCGGCGTCTGCTGGATGAGCAGATCAAAGAGATGAAAGTAGAGCTGTCCGCATTGCAGACCGAATTAAACAAAGAGCGTCAATCTAGGGCCGATGTTGCGCTTCTCAGCGAGCACAAATTCAACAACCTCATGCGGGATCATGATGCGGTGAGCACTGCGAAGGTAACCATCGAAAAGGAGCTTTATTCGCAACAGGACACCCTTCGACGCGCTCTGGAAGCACGATCCCAATCGGAGAAGGAAAAGAGAAGCATTCAGGCCGAATTGAAGATTGCGAGGGATCGCCTCGCGGAGGCTGAAAATGCTAGGACTCGTGCTGAATCTGAGATTGAGAAGAGCCTCTCCCGGCAAGCAAAGGAGAAAGAAGCAAGACTAGAAAAGGATCTTAAAGCTAAAGAAGAAGCACTTTCGATTGGTGAATCAGAGCGCAAGAGACTCGCTACTGAGGTTACACGACTCACGAGAGTTGCGAGTGAACAAGATTCAGCACGCCAGGCCTACGAGAGCTCAAGGAAACGGACCGAATCTGAAGTCAATGCAGTGAAGAATAGGCTCCTGGCCTCCGAAAATGACAATCGCGCTCTGCAAAACAAGATTCAACAAAAGAACCTTGAGATCAACAAAGCTAATGCGAAAGCGAGTGAGCAATACCGGGATAAGATCGTTTCTTTGACAGCTGAGAAGACCAAAGCCGATGAAGAGTGCCGGAGATTAAGGAAGCAATACGAGGATGCCCAAATACAGATCCGTGCTCTCGAGAAGCAAAAGGAGAAGCTTTCACTGAACTTGGAGGATTTGAATCATGAGGTTGCACGCGAGCACAAGACAACTAGGAACGCAGAAAAGACTGTCTCAACTGTTCAACTTCAGCTTTCCGAGGCTAACAGGACCCTAGAGATGGAGAGGCAATTGAAGTCACAAGCCCAGGCGAACACACGGCAGATCCAGAATGCGTTAGCAACTACTAACTCTGAACTTGAAGACTGTCATCAACAACTGCTTGCTCTACAGAAGGTATTCAGCCCACAGGGCGAACAACCTAAGAACTGGGAATCGGGCAGGACAAGCGTTGCTCAGTCTGTGGACCTTGCCATGAAGTTGGAGGAGTCGAATCAAGCTCTCCGAGTTGCTAACGAGAGGCGAGCTCGCGTTGAGAAAGAGCTTTCGGACCTGAGAAAGAGGCATCAAGATGAGATAGTGGAGATAGATAATATGCATTCTTCGTCTAAGCGTGCGCTCTTTGATGAGATGAATCAGAATCATCTACCGTCCAATGGATCCCCCAGGCCTTTCAGTAGAGCACTAAATAACAAACCCTATTCCAACCAGTCAACTCCGGCACGGAAGACACTTAGCTTTGCGGCGGAGGCCTTCGATTCTGGAAGGACAGACAAGACGATGGATACAATGGTATTCCAGAGGAGAATGGATCTTGCCGCCGAGCTTGAAGAGGCTCAAAACCAATTGCAGCTCTCGGAAATGCAAGTCAAGCATCTACAGGCACAACTGGATCGAGCAGCAGCAAAAGAGAACGCTACCGAAGAGAGTCCATCCGCCAAACGGGCAGTTAAGCTAGAACGTGAAAACAGCCGACTCCACGATTTGCTTGATGAATCGGATCAGAAAAACTCCGCGCTGGAAGCCTCTATGAATCAGATAGAGCTATCACTGAAAGAGGTTCAGGCCAAGAGTCACGAGGAATTGTACGATTTTATTAGCACCCAAGAACAATCGCGCCGTCACCTGGCGATGGTTTATAACGAAACCGTCTCCGACCTTTCTAGGGCTAAAGATCAGTTTGAGAAGATTAAAGCGGCTAAAATCGCAATCGAGAACGACCTCCGCGAGACCCAAGCCGAGCTTGACGACGCTCTGTCAATCCAACAACAGGATAAAGTTAGTAGGGCCCAGCTACTCAACGAGTTTGCGGACTTGCAAATCCGTTTGGACGCAGAGGCTTCCAAGGCTGCCGATCTCACCGCAAGCTTGAATCTTTACAAGTCGCGAAGCGAAGAGTATTTCAGCAAACTCGAACAGGCAGAAATATCGGTTCTTAAAGCCTCTAGGGCCGAAGCGTTCGCAAAGAGTCAGGCACGGGAGACAGAAGAGACTGCCGCATCCGTATTGGCGGAGAGGAGGCACCTTGATCAGCTTGTGGAAGACCTCCAAAGGCAAAACCAACACTACGAGGAGAAGGTCGAAGACCTGTCTGCAGATCTGTCTGCGGCCGTCCACGCAAAGAAGAGGCTCCAGAATGAGTTGGATGACTACAGAAACAGAAGGGCCATCGATCTGGAGGATAAAGAGAGTTCTATGGAACAAACTAGGAAGAAGTATCAAACTGAATTATCAACACTGACTGGCGAGTTGGAAATCGAAAGGGAAAACGTTATCAAGGTCAGGCAAGAATACAGGTACATTCCCTTTGTTTTGTATTTGTTCAATACCGTGTGCTGACTATTGCCCCTAGAAACCTCCGAGAGGAAGTTGAAGATCTCCGGGCAAAATGGGATGATGAGGTTCTTAATAGCTCGACATGGGCAAAGGAGAAATCTCGCCTTGAAATCAAGCTCCAGGATCTTTCTCAGTCCCACGAAGATGCCGTGGCAGCACACAACGAGGCTCAGGGCCGCGTTGTATCTCTCCTTGCCCAGGTCCGTAGCCTCCGTGCTGGCGCCGACGAGGTGATTAGCGAGCGAGACATGTTGCAAAAGGAGAAGCGCAGTTTGGAACAGAGATTGGTTGAAGCTAGTCAGCGGCTTGAGGACTTGGCCAATAGTGACAGCCCGTCGATGCGTAACGCAGCTGGGATGGATAAGGAACTTCTCGAACTCAAGGGCTCTCTTCAACAGCAGGAGGATATCGCTTCTGCTGCAGTAGAGAAGATGCGTCGCGCGGAGGCGTTAGTAGTCGAGACACAGAGAGATATCGCTGCTGAAAGAGAGACTAATGTTAGCCTTCACAAGGAAAAGGCTCAACTGGAAAAACTGGCGAAAGACTTGCAATTGAAACTTGTGGATCTAGAGACCAAGAGTTACTCAAGCACTTCACATGATATTAGATTTCTACACACTAGAGTTCAAGAGGTGTGAACTCTATGTTTCCGCCCTTTATTGATGCAAGCAGCTAATTCCATAGATAGCTCGAAGCCCAGCTCGAAGAACAGGAGAAGGAGAGAAACCAGAGCGAGCGCTCTGTACGAAATGTCGACAGGACAGTTCGGGATCTGCAAGCGCAAATTGAGAGAAGAGACAAGGCAAATGCCCAACTCGAGGAAGATATCAACAAAGGCAAGGATAGGCTAGCAGGATTATTGAAGACGATCGAGGATCTTCAAGCTTCTGATTCCGAGCACCAGTTGACTGCTAGGAGGGCAGAGAGGGAAGCTCGCGAAGAAAGGGAAAAGAGCCTAAGATTGGAGCGCGAACTTGAGGGATGGAAAGGATTGAGACTGGATAGGAACCACAACAGCCGAAGTGGAACCCTTGCAGCATTGAGTCAAGTGGGTGAGGACGAAACTGAGAGGAAAGGCAAGAGGCACTCGGTTAATTTCCTATAATGGAGGAGGTTCATTCTCGAGGGATATGGTGGGTTTGTGGGGTTATGGGCTTTCCCTTAGGTTGGTTGACCGGTTGATTGGAAAAATGACAGCATCGACAAGCTTGGTGCGGTGATCTTTCATAACGGCGTGGCGCCTGCAAGAGCGTTTTCTTTTTTTTTCCCTTTTCCTCCATAACCGTTGTTTGATGATAATATATGGTGCAGCGTGTTTTATGTTTTATGTGTATTGGTATTCACTCGTGTCTTTTTTATGGGGGCTGACTAGGGTTTCTCTGTTTTTGTATTATAAGGACTGGTTGAACTTGGAGAATAATGCCACTTGCAGCAGCAGCCGTAAACCCTTTCCGTAGTCTATGGTGAAATAAGGCCCAAGCAAACATCTCAATAACGCTATTTCCGAAGCTCCACCAAAACAGATATGATCCCGGGCTCCAACATCCCTAGATAGAGGGAAAGATGGAGTACATATTATACTCGAGTATTCAGGATTGTTGCGGGCACTAGGATAGGAAATTCGCTGTCGAAGTTGCTGAAGTTTCGCCGAGGTCCATAGTACTCCTGCGGCCGAGTTGAGGCTGGGCACTCACAAAGCGTAGTTATAGCTGGGTCGGTAAATGTGCATATCTAAAGTGCGAAGCTGACCAAAGCGATTCCATGCAGCCCTATGATACTAGAAAACGAGCGAGTAGCATATGAAATCCATTCCTATGATACCTGACAACCTTCAGTTCAAAGTATACCCAGATACGGTATCTGCGATACCTCTTTAGCTCCACCGGCCGATTGAGTACCAATTATGCCAGCCCATGGCATGGGGGGATGTAACAACATCTCAACCCAAAGCACCAGCCACCGTTATCGTTATCCTCAAGTTGGCGTATAGGAAAGTGGCTAGGTGACGTAATTAACCACTATCGCCCGGGAACTTTAGTCGAGTTCAATGAGACGGCTCATGAGAATAATATTTCCCGCTTTTGGAATAATAATAATAATAATATGGTATAGATTATCTGGTCCGCCCTTAACAGTTGTCCTATAATATCATATCATGTCATAGCCTTTAAGCCCTTGACCCTACAGGCCCATACAAATGATAAGGGGTCCGACGGACCAAGCTACCGTATTTTATATTATTATCATATTATTATCGTACTTGATCAACTGTGAGGAGACTTGAAGGAAGTTGAGAAATAGAACTATGATAGATTAACAGATTCACAGCGTCTAGCAAATTTCGTACTGACCAGTTTGAAATCGGGGTTTTTTTTTTATATACATTTTGACAATTTGCCATGTTTCAAAAAGTTCACCCAGACCGTTAGTTGTGACGATGAAATCCATTGTGAGAAGTTTGTGAAGTGGGGTAAAATATATATTATGATAATAATATGATACAAGGTTGTATAAAATCGTTATATATGAGTACAAAGAGGTTGAATTTTATAGCTGACGGGAATAATCGCACAATACCGGTATTTCATAGATCTCGGTCTTTCCTTGCATTTTTTTTAAAAAAAACCCGTTTTATCTGTCATATTATACATTAAGACCTAATCTGATACTAATGTTATATATCATAGAACTTGAGGTTGGGAGGGGAAACAATATTTATGATCCCTCCATTTGCCATCATCTTCACCACTTGTGCACGGATTAGCCAAGAATGGCTTCAGAGAGATATGATCGCTCTGTGGAGAGAGTCAATTTGACGAGACGACACTGTTCATACTCAATTAACATCAAAAATGGAGCTTTTTAGAGCTCTCTGGATATGATACTATCATTTACCGGTACAATACACCCTCCTCCGGCATTGGGAGATTTCTCGAGTCGCGAGAGGTGGCGCTGTCGCTTACTATCTTGCCCGCTCCACACTCCAAATGCCTCAGAAATTATCTTCCCATTTGGAGCAAGTCCATGATGCCCTTTCTCTCTCAATCCAGGTTATTGCCATCTGCTATTTTTTTATTTTATTTTTCTCAGAGACTCAGGAAGTCTTGGAGGCTTTGAATGAATGAACTGGTATTGTATTATGAGATATTATCATATGATATAAAGGGTTTGTGAAGGTGAGTTTTCTTTTTTACCAAATGTACATACCGTAACTGGTATGATATTACAATCTTTTGTTATCTGCCTCTATGGCATCATACTTGAGCCCCTACGCCATCGTTCATCACAGTTCGACCAGGTCAAGTGTAGTCCTAGGATTAACCACGCACGGTATTATATCATACCCGCTTTTCTTCAGCCACTCTCGCAACTCGAGAATCTTGCAACGCCGGAAGAGGCCGTATGTACATGTATACTCGTACTGGTATGTGACAAGCTCTGGTAGTTAGTTTGTGCCCATGTTCCAAGCTGATAATAAAAAATAAATACAAAAGAGTTTTTCCCACTACAAAACGCCGCCAGCACCGCGAAATGTATTTTCGCGACGGATAATTTAGGGCCAACTCGCGAAATAATACCTTTTTTCACGGGGTATGATAGGCACCGTATGATATCATACATCGCAACAGTATACGATATCCGATTGAGACCATAAACCAAGCTCTTGACCCTAGTGGTGGTGGAATGGGGGAAAATTCTCATAATTCCCATACTCGTCCTGTCGTGACGTTTGTGAAATGGACCGGGCTTGCATGGTGGCGCACAGGG
>QFET01009588.1:0-35704 GCA_003316355.1 Tuber calosporum | reverse complement strand
AGAAAGGAGAGATTCAGGAAACCATCGAAGCCGCTGGCCACCTTGTCCTCTTCTATCCAACATTTCATTGTGAACTCAATTTTATTGAGTATTACTGGGGGGCTGCAAAATATTTTACCCATCAGAACTGTGGATTTGATTTTCCATCTCTTAAGAGGTTAGTCCCTCAAGCATTAGAACAGGTTCCCAATACATTGATCTTGAAATTCTTCAAGAGAACACAATGAATCAGGGCAGCATATGAATCTGGAGAGGTGTATGGATCTGAAAGCTATAAGCATTTAGTCTCCTCTAAATACAACTCCCACCGTAGAGTTTCTTGTAACTCTACTTCTACAGCATAAAATTCTCTATTACTACTTTTCACATTCATGTATTGTAATTAAATTTATCCACCACTCTCCTCTATGTCAGTTTTCTTCGAGTATTTCATAATTTGCAGTACATTATCGAATTTCATATAATATATCAAATCGCCAAACCATATGAAAATAGCCCTAATACCACCATATAGATAATTATTTGACCTAGCGTTGCATGCCAAGACTGCGTCCCCGTTGCTCTTGATCTGGTGGACGTTATAGACGGCCGGAACCATAATAATATATGATAAATTTCTAGTATTTTAACTCAAATAACAATATTGTAAAATAGGTTATTAATAGGTTATTATTGAATAAAAAAGATTCATTGTTGAGCATGAAATTATTGTTGAGCTGGTTGGCACTCATTTGGAGTGCCCCAGGCTTACGAGCATGCGAGCAACCTTGGCACGAGTAAGAGGGAATCCTGTAATTATGGAGCAGGCTTCTGAATGCCAGTATCTTCACTTCAAGACAGAGCGGTGATCCCGAGCGTCCCGACGGCCCTATCGGCACCAACCGGGGTCCAGCTCCGGGCGTCCAGGGTATGTGTCTCGAGCTGTGGGGCGAGCACGTCAGTCCCTTGGCAAAGACTATGATATCGTACCGGCTCAGCAGCAATGGGCCCCCTCCTATAAGTCGTCCTTATCTCCCTTCCGCAGAGCGACATCTGACAACAGGATACCTATCCAATTCATTAAAGTGTACAATGCCGATGTTGTAGGAATTCTACTGTCCTGGGACTTTCCGTGTTCTGCCCCCTCACCGAGATACCCCACATGGCATTCGAAACGCTAGCTGCCGGTGTGTGTCCGTGGGTCCAAGTTATGGCAGTTCCTTCGAAATCTAGAGGTGTGAAGAGATTGGTATTGTCACAAAAAAGCCCCTTATGTTTTCACCAATTCCAGACACATTTAAAAATGCAGAGCAGGTTATCTCCCATATGTCACAGACATCCAGACAGATCGACTCGTCAGTGATACACTTCCACCGGATTATCTACTAACTTTTGAAAAGTGTTGATTCTTGCTCCCAGCTGCCTGGCATCAATCATATGTTTCACAGATATCAATTTGAGCACAAACTTCCACTTTCAAACACTCTATATTATCTCAAACAACACCCACCCACCCAACACCTACCCCCACTCAGCAGTCAACTCGATCCCCAAACGCCCTCTTGTACTCCGCAGCCAGTCTCGGAAAAAGACCCTTCAAAGCATTCTCCCTGGCGATCTTGACCTCCAACTCATGCCTCGTGAACTGCCCAGACTCTTCCGGTGCCGTTTTCCCCTGGTAGGCAACATCTCCCACAGCAGCCGTATAAGGATAATCCGACGCATAGATTATGCGCTCCACGGGGAAGCCGATACCCTGCGTTACCGGCCACTGTATCGGCGCCGAAATGGCAGTGTCGACAAAGATGTTGCTCGTCCTTATCACCTCGAACACGGACTTTCCGTTGTTCTTCTCTTTAGCGGACGGGCCGACGTCGTCCAGCCGTTTCGCCATGAATGGGAATGCGCCTCCGTTATGGGAGAAGATGAATTTGAGGTTCGGATAGCGGGTGAATACGCCATTTATTATGGTGCTAGCCATGGCACGGGCTGTGTCGAAGGCGTATTCAAAGACGTCTAGTCATGGAAGGTTAGTTTGAGCGTGTGTTCCGAGGCAGTGTATCCTTACATGGCTTATACTCCAGCCCCGGCGGCATCACGGTGTCTGACGGGTGGACGAAGATCGCGGCACCATGCTTATTCAATTCATCCCACATGGGGTCAAACGCCGGGTCGCCAAGGTATTTGTCCCCCATAGCCGTAGATAGCGCGAACCCATCCGGCTTGACCTCTTGGTTGTATATATCCCTCACGAAGTCCAAGGTCTCGTTCACGTGCGGGAAAGGGAGCATCGCAAATGTCCCTTCATGCCATCCTTAGCTCTCGCCACACCTAGGTGCAATGGGTATGGAAAAAACAGGATAGGCTTACCGAAACGGAGCGGATTCGACGCCTGAACCTTCAACTGAGCCTTCAGCGTCCTCTCACAGAGGTTCTTCCATCTCGCAGGTGGCCATTGGGTATGCCATTCCATCTTGATACTTGGCGCTAACACTGCCGTCTGTATTCCCATAGAATCCATATACTTCAGGTGGTCGTCCACCCCTTTTGGGAAGAAGAAAGATTGGGCTCCATCGTTTACGAATTCTGATACGAGCTCTGGGATTGAGTCTCCGAAGTAGTGGTGATGTGTCTTACAACATCATGTTAGCAGATCCTACACGCCGAAGACAAAGGTGACTCACATCAATCCTCCCGGGTCCTTTAAATGCCGTTGAAGCGTTCATTTTCAAAGATGATATCTGGAACACTGCAGGGAAGGGTTGAGAAATCCAGGGCTCTTGTATAAAACCCACACGAGAAATTACCCCGAACCATTCGCTTACTTGTGCAATGACAGGACTCCAGGCATCATGCCCCTAACACCGACTGAGGTGTAGTTACACGCCTCCCTGAGGGGATTCAATAGTTGACATTCGTCTTTAACCCATTCGACTATTTACGAGTTGATATTAACTACTATCAGCAATTTGTAACAAAAAATAGTGGTAAGTTACATCGGGCCTTGTATAGTACCGGTACTACCTGAGGGACAGAGTAGATCTTCGGTCCCTACAGGATGCGGTGAGAAAAATCGGAAAATGTGGGCATTTGGGTCGGGATCCCGGGTGTTTCCAGCCAATCGTGGACACCTTTAAACCACTCTGTGACACCATGCTACAAACTGGGAGTATTGAGGGGGACCGATTTCAGACTCCACGCACCGCGCAACCGTAAGGAACGCCCGGTCTTGGCGGCATGTGGAAATCCGGATAACAGAAGATAATGCGGTGCTCGTGCAGGCTCCGTTGAAAAAGAATAGAGGAACAATAATCGTATTATAAAGCAGGTGTTACTTGTAGAAGCACAGCAATCGATTGACCCGATCCACCAAAAGACTCCGGTCAGAACTCCCTTTCTATAACCTCCGCTTCTCTGTTTACTACAAAATGTACCGTACTCTGGTGCAAGGGTATTTCTGGCCCGGTAACACAAAGCTTCTCTCCCCTGTCATCAAGATCGGGTTGATAAGAACATCACCTTGACACTCATCAACAAACATGCCAAAAAGTTAGTACATTTTTCTCTATTCACAGCAAGTCAATAGAGGCCGACATTGTGGTTGTGGATTCACAAACAGGCTAAAGAAAATGGCACCCTCAAATACTCACCGGCCCGGTCGCCACCCAATATATTACGGCAGTATCAAGCGTGCGGAATCCTTATTTTCCACTTCGTAGAAGCCATCCTCACCCTACACTGATGTCCCCAATGCTCCCAACGCATCCCCAGATATATGCGGCAGCGGCTTATCGGCAAATAAATACATACCTGGTGCTTACTGAGATTTGAAATCATCGGCGTTTACTCGCATATAGGCTCAAATCTACACACTCTCTACTTGCTTTCTTCCATCGCAAATATAGAAAAATTACCACTGCGCCCTGGATCCTGCTTTATAGCCCCTGCGTGTCAAGAACAGAGGGAATCATAATGCATCACTCGTTTTCTGCCAAATCAGCACACGTGGCTTAGGGGTAGATTTTGGTTGCACGGCACTAGATGCCATACACTTGATGCGACGTCCCAGGCTCAAAACGGTTTGGATTCGGGTTAAAAAACCTCAATTTTCAGCCACTGATCATACAATTCCGCTTCCTCTTGGCAGGGATCCGTGCTTCCAAAATTCCAACTGATTGATGTTTATAGTGTGAAACCCTGGATTATATGTCCCTCAGCGCTGGGGGCATGCCTCTTGCACTTGGGGGAATTAATGGAGAGCCATTCGTTGATTTCGTGGAGGTTGCAAAAACGTTTTACAGAGTGGCAGGAGCCTAAAACCGACCCTCTCATTTCCCTCGAGTTGCTTAGTAACACGTGCAATACTGGATAAAAATATTGGAATCGCTTGTCCCCGGGCAGTTACATAGAGCTTATCGCTGAGAAGAAATCCCCCGGTTGCTGTGGAGCGATCGTAATTCGCTCGGGGAAGGTCGATTTCTGACGCCAAGCACGATACCACAGTTATTACTCCGTCCTCACAGTGGGATTGGTCAGACAAGGGATTTAAGAAGGCTGGGGTAAGGGAGCGTCCGGGCCTGGGAGGGGAGGAAAGGGGGAAGTCCGGTAACCCCCCGGGAGATCATAGCAAGTAAGTCTCTAAGGATTCAAGGCCAACCCAAAAATTAGTGCCAGGGGGACCAAACTCTAGTTGAGGTTTTGCACTTTTCTTTGCTAAGACTTACCACAGATGAGGGGGTTTATTCAAGGTGACCGCGGAATTAGGATGTCTTGATTAATCTCCGACACTTGGATTTGTCATTCGAGGCTTTTAGAGCATAAGGCGGCTTCTTGAGTTAGTCAACTTTACAGGTTAAGTGCACACAGCGCATTTTTTTCGTGGATAGGCGTATGATACAGTAGGACTAGATGTGATATGCCAAGGGAGGGCCAGGTGAGATGAATAATAGGGAGAGGACAACAACCTGCATGAGTGATATTTCATGATTTCGGTTGCGTCTATCATATCCATTCTGGAAACTGGCCAAACAGGTTGAATGAACGAACCGGGTAGGAATCTTAAATTTTACATTTTTGGGTAGGCATTCCACTCAGGAGTAAATATCTAGTATATTTTATCCTCTTCCTCGATTGAAGACCGGTTTAGGCGCCATCCGGGAGGGCATTGATAGTTGGCACCAATCCCCGGCTCTGCAGGGTGGTGAAAGGCCCGGCGAGGGGAGAAGGATATGCGGAGAGGAAAATATGGGTAGCCAAAGCCCAGTGGGTTTACGAACAAAACCGATATTCGGAGAGGGGCAAATAAAGTAGTGTGCTAGTGTGAGAGGTATGATACATAATTTTAAGACCACTTCCATTCTGAATACTTACTGAAAACAAAACCTGCCATCCCCCCCGATCGAGAGCTCCTAGATAAACTCTTCCTTTGTGTTGCAAAGCTCCTTGGTTTTGATCATTGTCTTGAGCAACAGCTTTTGATTATCGCTGCGAGATGGTAAGTCATCTGATATTCCAATTGTACAGGTATATGGCTGCAAGCATTAAATTTAGAGGGTTGAGGTAGGCATAAACCGATATCATACTGGTAGAGATTTTTGATGATGGAGGTATAATAACCTTTATTAAATTTTATCAACTTTTCTGAGAGTCACCTGGCCACCGATATCCCTAGACCTGAACCGCAAACTCCTTTTTACACCTAGGTCTATTTTCTCTTGACTCCCACCTGACAAACTCTCTCATGGCGGCATAGTGCAATAGCTCCGTGAAATACCCGACGCTATAATACTACTCGTACAATTTAGGAGTAGTCCGCCTATCGTCACAGTTCCGGTGTTTGAATTATACTGTACGGCAAATTACCGGACCGTGCACAATAATACCGGCAAACGGTATTTTGCAGCAATGTTTTCAAAAAGCACGGATTGACTATGTTCATAAATTTAATATTGATCAATGCCGGATCGCTATGTATTCTTTTGTGAGATCCGTGAACCCACTGCCCCCTTATCTTCTCCGTCAATCCTTTCTCTTATCTTTCCAAGTCTCCCGTGCCATATTATATTTTGATAGCCATCGTTAGCTCGGCTAGCTATGCCCAGCTGGTTTATAGTAGGTTATAGTATCATACGGTATAGTATTGTATTGATATTGAGAGCAATGTAAAGATACTTTCCAAACCCTATCCACCCCGAGTGACGGATTGTGAATATGAATTCTGGCCGGGTAATCGTGGCATAAAACCCTGGTTTGCGAAACGTAGGTAACCCCCTTGAAATTTTAAGCCTCTAGGACGCACCCCCCCTTTTCCTGACCACCCCCACATTAATTCATAGACCCACTTCCAACCCTCCCAACAAACCAAAGCAAATATGTCCGAAATGTCCGAGGCCGACACAGCTCCGGCCTCAGAACCTGTTCCCACTCCATCTGCATTTCTACACACCCCCGAATCGATACCATTCTCATCCTCACCGTCGATAATCCACCTAAAACGAGACCTTCTGGTACCGCTCTCCTTCCAATCCAGCAACGCCGAGCCAGAAAACCACGACTCCCGAGCCGCAGCCTATAGTTCAAAAGGCGTGCTAAACACCCGCTTTGGGGACTTCCCGCACTCCTCTATCGTCGGAATACCCTACGGGAGTCAAGTCCGCGCCGCGCCCTTAACTAACAACGAACAGAACCGGAAGCGCAAGCGGAAGGAGGACGCTGGCGAGGAACTAGCCGCCGAACCTATATCTACGGGTTTCCTACACGTACTCGCGCCGACGGCGGAATTGTGGACTGCTAGTTTACCGCACAGAACGCAGGTTGTGTATACGCCCGATAGCTCGTTTATCTTACATAAGTTGCAGGTCCGGCCTGGGTCAGTGCTAATTGAGGCTGGAGCTGGGAGTGGGAGTTTTACACATGCAGGAGTCCGTGCGGCGTACAACGGATATCCCGATGGGAGGAGTGGGATTGGGAAGGAGGGGAGAAGGGGGAAAGTTTTTAGCTTCGAGTTCCATAAGGAGCGGGTACAGAAGTTGACGGATGAGATTAAGAGGCATGGGCTTGACGGGTTGGTGGAGATTGTGCATCGGGATGTCTGTAAGGATGGGTTTTTAGTTAAAAGGGAGGTGGGTGAGCAAGAGGAGGAGGATACCTCCCCTGGAGCTACTGCCGTCTTTTTGGATCTTCCGGCACCTTGGTTGGTTATTGCAATTGAATCTTTGTGCTCTCGTTGCTGATTGAGCTAGGCTTGCGTTACCACATCTCACTCGTCGGACACGCCCAACGCCCTCATTTCCAACCTCTCCAGGGCTCACTCTGTCTCCCTCACCTGGCCCTACAGCGATTATTGAGAATATTAGTGAAACCCCAGCTACTGCCACGGTTACAATTCCTCTACACGATCATCTGGAGCCCACTTCCTGTACCTCTGCCAAAGTGGCGATTGAAATGGAAGACGGTACCATTATGAAATCAGACGGCAAGGCCTCCAACGGACCCTATGACTCGGGAAACCCCTCTGCTTTATCATCAACAGAGGCTGTCAGAATTTGCACCTTCTCACCATGTATCGAGCAGGTAACCCGAACGGTCAGTGTCCTACGCAAACTCGGCTGGGTGGACATTGAGATGGTCGAAGTCCAACACCGTCGCATAGAAGTCCGTCGAATGAACCCGAAGGGCTACGAAGACGGTGCGGGCCCACGAACAGTCGGAGAAGCAGTTCAGAGATTGAAATGGGTCGGCGAATACCGTGAACACAAGCGCGAAAAGGATTCGGCAGACACTACCACTGCAGCCAAGAAAAATCCGACCGAAGCGTGGAAGGCGCAAAATAGGCGTGAGAAGAAAGGTGCAAAGGATGGCAAGATTGTCACTAGAATCGAGCCGGAGATCAAGAGTCATACGAGTTATCTTGTTTTTGCTGTATTGCCCAGGGAGTGGACCGCGGAGGATGAGGCAAGCGCGCAGGCACTAGTGGAACAGACAACTGAGAGTGTCGTGAACGCTCCGGTTGATAGAAATCTCAAGGGCAATGGGAAACTCAAGTGGAAAGGGGAGAAAGAGGAGAAGCCCGCGAGTAAACGTCAGATCAAAAAGGCAGCAAGGGAAAAGAGAAAGGCGGAGGAGAGAAGGTTCAAGAGGGAGGAGGCAATGGAAGATGAAAGCCCTCCACCAGCTAATCGGGAAGAGAGAGACGATATCCCGGGCGCGAAGGGTGGAAATGATGAAATAGAGGTCGACGGGTAATGGTCTGATCAGGCTCGGTGTATCATTTCTGTTAGAGTAGAGCTGTAACATAGCTTGTGCGCCTTAGTGACAGTTAATCGATATAATGACATTGCAGCTATTCCGATGAATTCGCTTTGCTTACCTAGCAAAAAAGTTCGCAATCCAGATTGAGATTCCACAACGCCCATACAACTATGAAAACGCCCTCCTAAACAATGATACAATGCCACCTCTACCTCTCACCCAACTAAACCCTCACTAACCTCACCACCACCACCGTCATCATCATCATCATCATCATCATCATCATCATCATCATCCGTAATTTCCAGAGCATCCAACCCAACCCCCTCACCTCCAACCCCCCGTGCCCGCCGAACCCCTTCCTTCGCCCTCTTGGTAGCCTCAATCTGCACCTTCTTAATCGTCCCACTAACCCTAACAACACTAACTACTGCTTTTTTCCCTAGCACTTCCTTCATGAAGGTTAGAGCAGCCCACAACATCCTGTAGTGGTCCCTCGAGGCTTTGATTATCCCTGTAGACGTGGCAGGTGAGAAGTACTTGACCGCCATGTTCCCTGCCACGCCAGCACCGTAGTCACCGAATTGGAGGGCTAGACTGTCGCGTATGAGGTTGCTGAGGGATTGTTTTGTTAGACTTGGATGGGAGGGGTGGGTGAAGGGGACAGTAGGGCTGGAGGTCATGGGGGTGGGTTCGGTTGGGTAGTAGATTGTTATTAGGAGGTAGCGGGCTTTGTAGCGGACCATTTTGAGGGATGTGGTGGGATGTGGTTGTGTTTTCCAGGGAACCGTAGGAAGGAGGGAGGGCACGGTGTGGTAAATGAGACAGAGAATCAAGGAAGAGCCGCAGTCTTGGCAGTAAGCACCTTGCACTCTGGATGACATGAGGTTTTTTTTTGCGTTCCTTCTGGTTATTGATTTTATCAATTGAAGCCTTTCATCAAATTTTCAGGTTCTCAATTTCTTTCTTTCCCTACTAACACTAATATGCCTGTGCGAATTCCATACATTTGCACTCCCCGCCCCCGCCTTTGCCGGAGGTACTGTTTTTTAGCTGCTCCTCCGCATCCCCCGCCCATAGGAATATCGAACATATCCGGCCCCCGGCAACTTATTGAAATACACGGGATAGACGCAGCAAAGTATCTTCAAGGATTGACTACGATAAAAACTCCCATTCTGTCTGATATCCGGGGCGTTTATTCTGCCTTCCTAAACGCTAAAGCATGTACCCTTATGAAGTGTATATGTATTCATATTAACGATATCAGGGAAAAGTCCTCTACGACGTCTTCATCTACCCGACAAACCACAACCCCCGTTGGCGCACCCAAGTCGAGGCAAGGAACTTTCAGCCCATCTCCCAGCCTCCTATCAAAAAAAGCCCTACGGTAGACGACCCTGGTTTCTTTATAGAATGCGATGTAAGATCTGCCGATGCCCTCCTCGACCATATAAGACGGTATAAACTCTCCTCAAAGTTCCATTCCCGCATAATACCTAGGGGCGAATGGGACATGTGGACAATCTGGGACGACCACCGACTCCTAGTCCCAGGCCCCGGGGAAATTGGATGCACAGATACCCGAGCGCCCAACCTCGGAAAGCGGATCGCCGTGTTTGGCGGTGGAAAACTAGGCGTTGAAGTAGACTTCAGCGTCTACAACGTGCGAAGAATACTCCACGGCGTTCCAGAAGGCCAAGACGAGGTTCCGAGCGGTAGTAATATAGCGCAAGAGAGCAACATGGACTACATGGGAGGCGTGGACTTCCGCAAAGGCTGCTACGTCGGTCAGGAATTAACCACTCGGACGCACCACACAGGGGTTGTGCGGAAGCGGGTTCTTCCCGTTCAGCTTTACCGCGCCGGAGACCCCGCGCCGGAGAGGCTCACTTACGATCCCAACCTCAACTTCGCGCCGTTGCTGCACTTGAAGGATCCGGCTATAAGAAACTTGGAGGGGAAGGGGCGGCCTGGGAAATTCTTGCGAGGCCTTGGGAATATTGGGCTGGCACTTTGTAGGTTGGAGGTTATGACAGATTTGGAGGTTGGGGGGAAGAGGGAAGACAAGACGGTGCCAGAATTCAAGCTTGGTGATGAGGAGGATAAGCTCAGAGTTAAGGCTTTTGTGCCCGGGTGGCATTTGTTGGGGAATACTACTGCGTCTAGGAGTGCTCCGGTTACTGCGTCTGAGATTGGCTGAGCAGACTGGTTGTTGTATTTACCTGCTTGCTCAGTGCATTTAATTCCTGTGGATCACTAGACTCTGTCCCAAGGCAATTTGAGTGATTCCTCCGTTATATTCATCCGGGCGGATGCACATTTTTGGCAATTTCGCAGTAGCCAAGTGGGTAATGACAAAATCTCAACCGATCTAGCGACCCCAAGCTATAGTCCTGGTGATAAAATAATCGGATTTCGGTTGGTGAAGCCCGGTATATCTTGAATCATTCTCAGCGATATGATGGTCCAGACGCTGTCCCGAACTCTATCGTGTCAATCGGATCTGTGGTTACCCGGCCAACGCGCCCGAACTGAATTTCTGGGGAAACCTTTGCTTGCCCAGCAGCTCCCTCATGATCAACCCATCTTGACAGCTTCAACCGCCTTGCTGATCAAACAACCAAGCTTGCCACGCACTTTAGAACTCAAAATTCCTACCTACCGGAAGTCCCTGCTTCGACTCCAGGCCCACCGCTCCAATTCCTCGCTGCATGACTGAGTCGCAAACCATTTCGCCAGCAATCCCACACCTAGACGGGAACACAGCAGCACCTATGGACTCTACAATTGATACCGATATGGTCTTACGGCAGAATTTAGAGCATTGGGTTTGTTATGACTTATGTTTCTACGAACTTCGCACATACTGACTCTCCAGAAGCAGCAAATGGCTCCTCCTCCGCCGCCGTCGGGACTACAGACACCCGCGGGAATATCAGCAGCTTCCGAGATCTTGGACGCACAATTAGCGGAAAGTCAATCGCCGGAACTGCTTACGCCGAAAAACACACAAACATCGAAAGGAGGAACAAGGGCTAGGGCTAGAGGTGGCACTGGGAGGGGTACCAGGCGTAGGCGGGCTAGCAACGCTCCCATAAAGGACGAGAGTGATGTATAGTCATTCCACTTGCTTTAGAGCTCACACAAGCTAACGGCTACAGGGGGCGTCATCAGAAGAGTTCACAATGGAAGGTGTCAAGACAAAGTCTGGGAGAAAGGTACATAGGCCGGCACACTTTAATCCGGCGCAGAAGCAACCGTCCCGACGCCGCGGGCCGTACCGTCGCATTCACGATGCACGAATATGCAAGATCTGCCAGCGCGGCCACTCACCGCAATCTAACATGATCGTTTTCTGCGACGGGTGTAACACTCCATACCACCAGCTCTGTCACGATCCGCCCATCGACGACTTGGTGATAGCTGTTGCTGAGGCAGAGTGGTTTTGCGCGAGCTGTAGTAAGAAGCGGGAGGAACGACCGTTATCCACCGGCCTCAGTGGGCAAAATCTCACGGAGGATGAGAAGCGGACGTATCTTGCTTCGTTACCACTGTCAAGTCTTGTGGAGCTCATATTTTTCTGCGAAAAGACGCACCCCGACTTACCCTTATACGATCCAAAAACAAAGTCCATCGTAGCTAGCGTCAAGACGGCAAGTGTAGCGGCAGTAGGGAAAGACGGGGACGAGGAGACACCGGGTGTTAATGGGGATAGCGCACCTGGGGAAGTGGAAGGTGGGGAACCCGCGACTCTTACTGGGGTACCGAACTGGGAGGACATGATAGTGAGGGCGATCGCAGCGATCGGAGACGAGAAGGGCAGCCAGGCTAAGGCTATCTTTGAGTGGTTAAGCAAGTGAGTATCGCGCCGTATCCCAGTATTCTGGTCGTTGGAAATGCGATCGCTTTTTAACTAGGCTAGTAATTATCCTGCCCTCGAGGACCGTGATATCCGCTCCGAAGCACAGGGATCTCTGCAATCGGCGCTAAGGAAAAGCCGCCTGCTCAGAGAGGGACATTCATATAAGGTCAACCCAGAATACGTACGTTTACTGGTAATCTCTTCATCCACGGCAATAAACGATCTACTAAACGTCGGCCACCAGATATCCAACAAGTCATCCGCACCGTCTCAAACGGACAACATCCCAGTCATATCCCCCGGCTCCGGAATAAAATTACCTCCGGAAACAGAAGACACAGATGGCCTCTTGGTGGATGACGATCTAGTAGCCTTCAGCCACCGCTTCAACGAAACTGCCATTTCGCATCGCACTGAGGCAGGCGTTGACGACGTGATGGGTGGGATGGAGGACGACAACGACGAGAACATACTGGGCATCGGCAACATAAACGGCGTTCAAGATATAGACGATGGCAACGAGGATGCGCCGGGGGAACCTGATGCTGAGGCGGTACCTGCGCCGGTAGTCATGGGGTAGGTTCCCGATTGTCTTTGTATTCTAGCATATTTCAGGCACGATGAAGCTCCTACGACAGAGCATTTGCTTACTGTACCGTAATTACATTTATAACCTGCTGGTGTAAGGTAGAAGGGAAATAATAAAGGGAAGAACTAGAAAAGAGAAAAAAATCAAATTATTTTGTCTGCAATGTAATACTACTGGTATGGCGCTATACTACGTATCCCTCATTAATGTTTTTGCCAAAAAAACGAGGGAATTCACTAGTGTTCGTGCGAGTATTTTGCCACCCTTCACATTACCTCCAAAACCCAACAACCATCCATCCATCCATTATACTCGCACCGTTACACCTATCAAACACATCTGCTCGATCTATGACTCGGGGACAAGCCTCCGGAACCCACCACCCCTGTCATATCTGTCTATCCATCCCGCAGGACACCGCATCACATCTCATCACTCTCCAGGTAGTACCGGTAGAGCGAGTGCCTAACCAGCAAACTCTCTTAATCCTAGAAAACAGAAATATCCCCGCAAAACTGCAGCACTCGCAACGAAAGTAGGAACCGTCAATCCTAGGCGGTGAGGATACCATAACTTGCCACAAGGGCTTAAACCACTCTAGCTACCAGCCTGAACCCGACCTTCAACCCCAGTCCACTGCACTCTCCAGCACTACGTGGGGGTGATAGTGGTGGTAATGGGGTTGATAGAAGTCGGACATCCCTGCATAGCACTCGTCAAGGTATGATATCCACCGTATGTGTGATATTTCGGAAGACGTTTTTGGAAAAAGGAATGAGCTTTGGTAGCACTAGATCTTTCAGACTAAAGGGTACATACCAGTTGGTAAATTACGAATGGCCGGGCTTCAACAATTTCATTTTTAACTAACTGCGAGAACTACCGCTAATCAAGGAGGAGTTTTCGTGAAGTGGGCGCTGGTTCAAAGGAAGAAAGAGGAAGGAATAGAGATCTTCACACGACTGCCGTACCAAACTAGATCATTACTCCTCACCCTGGAGTACTATATATATATATATATATATATTCCATTCTAGGAATTTAAAAATGTGATGCAGGGATGGGGGAGTAGACAAATAAATATATGGAACCGGTACAGGAAGGAGGGGGAGTCTGCCACCCACCCACGGGCAATCATTATCATTTTTCCATCCCATCAATGGAGGAAGGAAGGAAGAGGAGTCGATACCACCAAGCTACGAGTGATGATATGTGAGCAATCAGAAATGGTATGATATCATACCTATACTGCAGATAGGTGCTTTTACTCCAGGACATGCGCAAGACACCCGCATAATAGAGGGTTTGCGCAATAGGACCCAGGTCCCTGTTAAAATCGTTAACATAGGTTGTGTGGTTTGTCTTGATCACCCGGGTGATGGTGCACACCTGGCCAAAGTGTAAACTGTTGATTTAGACACGTGCGGTAATTTGTGTAGAAGTGACAAATAATGAGAACAAAAGAGTGAAAAACATCATGGGAGATAACAACCCTTCAGGCAAACTTACCAAATAGTAGAATTGTGAGAACAGCGCAAGCGGAGCCCACTGATAAACACATTTGAATAGCAGATCAAATTCTCATGATGGCTGAAGATGGCCCAGCATATATTATTCTCGAAAATTGCCTTCCTGAAACCCCTATAGAAGCCACACCACGAAGCTAGTCAAGCAGAGCGACTAACTGGGCTGGATGGATGGGTCAGGCTCTTGTCAGGCAGGTACTGGCCATAGATCTACTGAACTGTGCCTGATGCCAAACAGTAGCCAAATGGGCTGCGGTTGTTATGGCTCTTCAAAACATAAAGCCACAGCCAATTTTCCGGAGCCTAGGATCCTGGAGCAACTATGTGAAAAAGCTAGTTGAGATCTATAAGGTTAGTTCAGTAATCAGGGAGTGCAAATATGCTATCAGAGGAGGCTTTTGTGTGATTAGATTCTATGATAATTAGTTAAGATACTAACAATTTATATATATCAGAACTCAGCTCAGTGTGGAAGAGCGGAACCAACAGGGAATTTGGCCAATTTGAGCTCCATATGGTTGAGCTCACACCATGATGGGATCAGAGCAGTATCAATCCTATAAGACAGGTTAGCACAAAACAAGGCAGCACAGTTAGAAATTGGTGGGGGAAGAGGGAGAGAAGACTCTATACAGAGCTACTCAATCAAAGAGAGGAAGTTGGAAGGACAACCAGTGGTAGTAGGAGTGATATTAGAGGATGAGCAACAAAATGGCAAATGAATGCTGCTGCAAAGAGTGTAGAGAAGATATTAGAAGACTTTGAAGAAGGGGTGAAGGAGGATAAGGAGGAGTTAAGAGAGTTAGAGGTAAAGCAAGACCTGAAACATGAAGTTCTAGAGAGAGAAGCAAGGAAAAAACAGCTGGCCATGATATTGGAAGCCTTGTGTAAGGATGGAGAGATTGGAGTTCCCCTGTATAATATTGTAAGAAAAAAGAACTGATCAGAATAATCTGTTTGTACATCTATTAATCCCTGAACAGCTTTAACTGTAACATATTCCCAAGTATCTCGAGAACCCCATACGGACTCTAAAGATACTATTAGAATAGGGGGGAGAAATGTCAATGCATAGGTCTTCAATAAATAAGGTAAAAGCTATGGAAGTAATAAAGTGATGGTTGAACTTGTTGTATCAAAGATAAAGGTCCTGGGGGCTTGAGAGTCCAAATCCTCAAAGGGTTTGCAGACTCTTTAAATACAAAAGATTGTACCTAGAAAATCTTAACAAAAGTGCCAACAGCCTGTCCAATAAACATGTTAACAAAGGCTGTATAACAAGGTAACCATATTATGAAAACAGAGGATTAAAAGTGACTGGATGGAGCAAATAAAACAAGTAATAGGATACAAACAAGTAGGAACATGTGATCGCTAATACCATACATATCCAGAAAGTATAGCAGGAGGATAGAAATACCCAAATAGGTAGAAGCAAGAGGGAGTAGTAATAAGCGAAACAAGGAGAGAATAACAAGTTAGGAAGTTATCCCCAAGTTGGAAGGGATACCTAAAGGATAGCACTTATCAGGTTTAAATCCAAATAAGCAATAATCAATATCAATGCTTTGGTAATAGTAGAAACATAGTGGGATTACATTACATTAACACAGCCTACTTGTTATTCCTTGAAAAACTTTACTCTCCTTTATAAAATCCTTCAGCCAAATCATGACCTCTTCACGAAGCCTTTTGTATTTCTTCCATTTTCACTATTGCTTTGCCCATAACTTAGTACTCAAATGTTTTATCAAGGCATGTATAACATTGCAGTTCTCTCTAGTTCCCTGGCGAAGTGCTCCCCATCGTACTGTGCAATGCCTTATACTAGCAATTTGAAAGACAGAGGACAGAGTTCCTATAGCCTGAGGTAGTACTTTCATAACCTGATCTTGACACAGTAGCTGAATAGCAGGTATCAGAGTATGAGAAAACTGTACTTGTAGACTATAGAAAATAGTAGGGCATCCTGTGGGATTGTGATCTGAAATACTGAAAAATACAATGCTCAGTACAGCACAGGAAGTGTAACTGAGGAAGAGAGGATAACAATAGTGAGCAACATAGGTCAATTTGTCATACTCGATAGCAAAACTGGCCATAAATACTGGAGAATATATCAGACATATAACACTATCTTTACGCCACTGCCAATGCCATGTGTGTCTACCCTCTTTCGCACAACCATTGATTTTACTATGTGTCAGTTCTATGCTTTCCTTTGACTATCAATACTAGTATTTATTGATCAATAAAATATCTGTCACAACTTCAGTCCTTTCATGAAATAAGAATAAAAGAAACTTCAGCATGCTGAGCAACAGACACCAGCTGGCAACTTTGTAGAATAAGTTTTAGTCTGATGAATACCTCTTAGTTGTATAGATGTATGCATTTGTATTCAGTATCATCTATCACGTGTCTGTAGGCCTCCAGATATTCTATTTGATTGCTGGCCTGGACACAGTCTTTTAACTAATTATGAAAGTATTCTAACAATGAAGGTGGTTCCAGCACCTTGCGTTCACCTGACCCCTTCTCTTCCATAATTCTCCCCTTTTCCATATAAAAGTATTGTATTATTTGTAGTATATGTAAACAAACATGTGCATTATGAAGTAATGCAGCAACTCAGAATTGTATTCCAAGCATTAAAAGTAGATGCTTCTGATTTTTTACATAGTCTAAAAACACAAATATGTTCAGAATTTCTTTGAAAACCCACTCTGTAATGAGGTAAAGTGGTGACATAGTCCCGTTTTATTGTCTTAGGGTTCGGTGATTTGCAACCTCTAATGAGACGAAAGAATCAAACTGTTGACACTATAAGACAGGTCACCATCTACTTGGAGTCTGGTACCATCAGGTGCATGTGCATGCTGTTCAAGGATGACCAGAAGGTTGAACTCTTTCTACAGGAAAGTCTTTTTTTTTACACCAGCCATCAACTCATAAACTAATTGCCAATCAGACCATCTAGGGTAACAATTGCAGAGTCACTGTCACTCAGTTGGTCTACAAATTGCTCAAATTCACCTATCAAGAAATCCCCACACCATTTCAATTGGTACTCCGTTCTGCTAAATGACTCTTGCATACTGGAAAAGATACTCTAGAGTCAAGCGTTGAGTATCACATCCAAGTAAGGGGTACCACTTCTCATCAATAAAGGGTTAAGTCATCGTACTAATTCGCAATACTTGCTCACTGACCAACAGAAATTTAAAACCAAATACAACAAACTATATACATAAACTAAACATGCTAGTAGCTGTTAGGCACAAACGATTCCCAAGAGGATTACATAACTTTTCAAGAGAAACTGCATGAATCCAAACCTCTACTGGCAATTACCCCTCTGCGGCCCCAGCATTGGCCCTGGGAGTCGACACTGGCACCTTGTGAAGTTACTTGTTTACTAAGAAAAACGAGTAATTGGAACACATCTTGTAACCCCGTATACATCGTTGCCATCGGTCCGACCGGACACTATCCGCAGGGTGTAAGAGAGGGCCTCTCAAACTACATCTGGGAAGTGGAACGAAGCGGTTCGGTTAAGAACCCGCAGAGTTACACCCCGTTGATGTAAAGAGAGCTCGGGTAGTCCTAGATGGGTATGAATTCGCACTTGAAGTAGGCTACTCTGATACACACCGAGAGTACGCTGACGCCCCCATGATGCTTATAAGGTCAACGAAACCATCGGAACAAGTTGATAAGGAGAGGCAGTGAAGATGAGAAGGTATTGGCCCAATCGTGAACACTAGTTATCCTGAAAGCTAGCTGTAGAGCCGGATAAGACGGCACGAAGCAGACTCGGCCAACAACCAAGCTGCCCCCTTGGAGTTCTAAGAAGTTATTAGCACGTTCCAAAATGGGCGGCCATATCTTAACATCCGAAAGAAGGTTGACAACTCAGACAAAGTGGGTCCACACACTCAGAGAAGTCTGGAGCTCTGATCATACCGTCAGCTGTACGGGGGAAGAGAAAGTTTAAGGTGAGAGCGGGTTCGCTCTCGGATTAAGAGACGAAGGTTGGGTAAAAAATACCTGTTTATATGTAAACCAGTTGTAGTCCACGAACACTCAGACACTGGATATAAATATCGAAGTGCCTCATGAGCTTTAGCTATCATCAAGCAACGGAGAAGAGATCTTATCAATATCATAAGTTTTTACTCAAAAATGTTTACCTACGAGCCTTCCTAGACAATCTCCATTTATGAAGAAAGATTTAAGCCTAGTCTGATTCGCTTACCCTTAGAATCGACTACACTTAACAGTCTATTGATATTTCTCCTTGTTAACAAGGCTCTTTACATGACTACTGGACACCTCCAAGTCATACCTCAGGAATCATACAAGCTCATAGCTGTTTCCACCTTCTTTGACGATCTTCTGCTCAAACCACGTCACTCAAAATACATCTCCTCTTTCGAAGAAATACTTGCATACTCCCTCCTGGAAATTCAATTCTATATACCTCAGGAACCCTCCTGCCTCATAGATCACTTACTCATCCCTATCAAATCAGATTTTCAAGAAATCTACGAACACTTCTACCGTCCCACCTTCCTGTGGAAACCGTTCCAAGACTACGATACTGAGGAAGAAGGAACCTCCAGTTCTTTCAGCCTTACCTCACTCTCCTTTACCCCATTACTTTGGAGACTAGGAAAACATCCAGAGTCCCAATAAAACTGTAACAGGCGCTAGCCTGTGTTAACAGTTATACAACAGAGCTTAGGCGGTAGCCTGCTATCGCTTTGGTGTATAAGGGAGACCTGCTGAGAGGCCAAGACAAGGGGAGTACAATAGAATGGTTTATAGAGCGAAGGGGAACAATAAGATCGCTGTTCAACCAAGTGTATTCACTGTCCAGGCATCTGTCTGAAGTCTGATGTCTCCTGCTAGCCAGGAAACCACTCTTAAATACATGAAATCTTTCCTGAAAGAGCTGAGGCTCTGGAAACCCGCCGCCACTATGATTACCGCTGAGTGTACAGCTACCGGAATCCTGTGGCCCTGCCGGAGTCCAGGAAAGCCTGGGGCTTTCACACAACACTGCCTCCATCCTACCAGCGGTTTATATGACCTGTTCCTTCCCTTGGAACTCCTGGGGCACAATCCTGCCGATCCTCCAAAGCATACAGTAATCAGGGCGCCGGAATCTAGAGATTCCGGTAGGGAATTCAAATACAAAAGAAATCAAATCAAAGGAATGTAATCTGACAAAGGAAAGGCTAACGAGAGTGGGAATAGAGGTACTGGAACATGTACACATGTTACAAAAACGAAATGGCACGACAATTGACTGTCGATACAGAGAAAGCCATGTCCAACATAGAAGAAGTCTCTCTTGTTGGAAGTGACTATATACCCGAACGCTCCAGGTCACCTTTGGCACTCCACCACCTTTCACATCCAAGTGGGGTCAAAAAGTAGGCCCCAGGAACGCGATCAAGCACTCCCTGTCCCCCCGGTATCAGAAATGCAGCTATGGAAAGATTAGCACAACACATAGGCCAGGCAATGAGCTACTTCGACCGTACCCTCCAGGAATCGGTTGATATGCAACATCTGGCCTACCATTAACTATCTGGTCAAGCTCAGGATCAGGCAAACCAACTCCAGCACCACGCCTAACGGATAACCCGTGGGGAACAAATTATTGGCGAAGAGTTGTAACAAGTCAATTCGGGACTTGAAATGTTAGCAACAGAAATTGCTGGACTTCAATATGCAACCACGAAACGGTTGGAAGCAAAGTTACGGGCGCATGAAGAACGGGCCACACACCATGAAGTGGTAAGTACCCAGCTACACACTAACATTGGGGCAACAGGACAAGAGTCGCTGGATCGAGACTACCAGTTAGAACAGGCGTTGGCGAGGCAAAAAGCACAACTCCTACAAAGACAAGTGGCCGCACAAAAAGAACATGAGCAGACCCAGGAGAAGTTACGAGGACTGCACCAGTGCCTTGAACAAGAGCAGTCGGAAAGGGAGGCTTATGTGGTCAGGCAGAATGCCGCATCCGAGCAACTAAATCGAATGTTGACTCAGATGAATGAAACTTTGGAGCAACTCCAAGTTGCAAAGAATCCACCAAGTGTGTGGGAAACAATAGCACCACAGCCAGTGGAAAATCTGGGCTTGGAAAAATGGACCACGGCTGATGGCGGAGAAGAGTTTCAGTTCATTCCCTGAAGAGACATAGGAAAGGCAGTGGATCGAGGAGATGGAAGCGGAAATGGTGGAAAAGAACCACCCCCTCCCCCTCCGACGAATGCAACCAACCCGGGACATGATGACCCGGGGTCTGAAGACGGAGGTGGCCCATAACGACGAGGTTGTGAGCCATCACGAAGACACTTGCCTCGCCGAAAGTTCCAATCTGAAGTAGAGGCATGGGTTAACCGACTGGGGCAAGCATTGTACAGGACTAACCGCCGTCAAGCGGATCCATCATTCAAGTTTGAGAATAATACTACTCAGGATATGCGAGTATGGTTATTAAATTGCGTGGACTACTTTGGGAAAACCTATGGCAATGGGAAAACGATTAGGAACGCATCAAGTATGCGTTAGGAAGAATGGAAGAAACCGAGGTAGCACCTTTCTCAATAACCTATCGCAAGAAAACGACTGGTGACCTGGGATTCCCAAAACATGAGGCTTATGATTTCTGAATCACTCTCCGAGCCGAAGTTATAGAACGATTCTTAGTACTGCATAAGGCACAAAATGCCTTTGCCGAGAGGAAGAAGGTCCGGTATACAGGGGATATAGAGAAGTATCTCCTCACTATGGAAAACTACAAGATCGAGGCAGAAGTATCCGGTATCGCTTGGAGAACTATAATTCAGTGGCAACTTCCTATTAAAGCCATGCGTACGCTATCACATGAAAATCATGCCTTGGATAGCGAATGGATAAAGGCAGTCCGCAGGGTTACCAAATCAGAAGAATCGTTCAAGGAACAACATGGGCGATTCAGAAAATACGACCAGGGAAAAAGTAACTCCCAGAAAAGAAAATGGGAGGAGGAATCAAAATCTAGCAAGACCACTGCTGAACATAAAAAATGAAAAACCTATATGGCAACTGAAAAGGCTGCCTACAAATTGAAAAAACAAGCGGAAAAAGGGAAAAAAGCCCCCGCTGAAGGAAAGGTTGAGCATACAAATTGGGTTGAAGCTGATAAAGGAATCCCTAAGACAAAATTGAAGAACGAAAGAAAGCCAATCAATGCACCCATTGCACGTTGGCCAACCATAGTTGGAAGTTCTACAGGAAACAGGTCCAAGTATCGGATATAGGACAAAAACTGGGAAATTTCAAACCCAATATTGATGACCTCTGATAACAAAGGGGCAAACAGCACCCACAACCAGGGTAAACTAAGTCAACCAGCCCAGGATTTAGGAACTGAATGACATGGATGAAACCTAAAAAGAGGCTTTCGGGCACCTGCAGTGATGGCGACTGGGTACTTGGTTATGGACTCCTTACCGAAACCGAAATCAACAAGTGGGCTCGACCTCTGCAAGGTCCTACGAAACTCAAAACCAAAGCGAGAGTCACGAAAAGCAATCTAGACCTACAGTGGTATTGCAGACCTAAGAATGAAAGGCGAGCAAGAAGCGATTAACTTGGACAGCGGCTCGTGGTAGTCTGGGAGTAACCCTGGGAACCTGAAACTCAAAAGGAAGAAAGCGGAGCGCAACATTTGATGTATATTGGACCTCAGTATGGATGAAGGTCAAATAAACCCAGGTCTTTATAAAGCCCTAAATCATTGCAAATGATCCAAGGAATAGTAAACAGACCAGCACTGACTAGTGACTTCTTAAGAATGGCAAGGGGAAATCAGTCTAGCCTGGATCATGAGAAGCCTTCCAGGAATGAAATATATAATAGGTCGGCTAGGCAAGGGAATAGTTTGACAAACAGAACAGGATTCCTGACATCAAGAAAAATGAAGTAGGAAGAGAATGATGAACTATGGCTTCCTAGTCCACACGCTAAATGGAGCGGGGTAAATCCATCCCGAACCTGGACTATGGCTTTGTGAACAGGATAGGCACGATAGACTCATAGGGCAATAGAGACGATGGGCGAAGGATCCCCTGAATAGAACCTAATGACATGAGTTCGGCTCCAGTTAGGTAGGGCAAATGGCAGGTGTATAGGAACCCTTCGGTAAGGGGTAAAGACCGCCGGTAGTTGGCTGCCTAGTACACCAAAGACAGAGATTTTAGTTTGTCTGAGGAGGCTTCAATAGCCGAAACCGTGCAGCCATGGTAACAAACACCCTAAGTTACCACAGCAATGAAAATATCATACAAAAGACCTGGGCAGGGCCCTAGCGGCCCTAAAAAAAGAAATAAAACAGTAGCACCTGCCCCGCCTTATTATTCATACCCAGAAGGCAGGGCAACCATGAAGCAAATAGAGAATGGATCCCGATTCATGTTCTATTAGACTCAGAGTCTAATATATTCCTAATTAACCAAGAACTGGTTAATAAACATCACCTACCATACTACAAATGCACAACTAGCTTGGACATTTACACCTTTGAAGGAACCACAGCAGCAAATAGGGGAAAATACTACACACATCCTATTGTATTAGAGATCGGGAGCAAACACACACCGATCTCACATTTCTTGCCAAATTGCCAATGCTGGCAAATATGACCTTATCATCCCATTTGGATACTGGCATACAGAACATCCCATAAGGCACATTGAGGATGCCCAAAAATGGACATATAAAGACGAAAAATGCCAAAGTTATGTTAATGATGAAGGCATAGACCTGACATTTGAATGGGACGAGACCGTGGCCTACAACTCAGAAGAACAATATATTGAAAGAATCGAAATAGCACCCACTCCAGAGTCAAAGAAGATCCTGCAAATACCTCAGGAATACCATGAATTCAAGAGGGTTTTTGCAGCAGAAATGGCAGAGAAACTAGCTGGAAGAAGAGCGTTTGACCACGCCATTGACTTGATACCCAGCGTAGTACCGCCAGAGGGCCCGATATATCCTATATTAGCCCACCAGCTGGATTTGCTTAGCAAATACCTGCAGAAAATGCAGGATCAAGGTGTTACACATATGGGATATGGTACTAGACTTTCGAGTCTAAATATGTGATGGTATATAGCACCTGGAGGAGACTATATGGACTACAACCCACACTGGCAAGAAGTAGGATCATATCCAGAACTACTCAGCCTTGGTGAAAGATGACAGAGTAATTTATCCAAGTAGATCTATTACATATTCTGCATTCTTGATAATCCGAATGCATCTGCACATGAGTGCATATATGCCGGAAAGACGGCCATCCAGACTGATCACCTGGTATTCTGTATGATGTTTGCAAATTGGCGGCATCAATTTGAACTTAATTCATTTGGCAAAGAGATCGAAGGCTATCTACTGGTGGAGTGCTTGACACCCTCAGATAAATAGATAGTCCGGGGGATCATTTGCAGTAGTGCGGTCATACATCTTCAGGGTCAAACAGTGTTCGCACTGTTTAGACCATGGCCGAAGTTTCCTAGGATACTTCTTTTATATGGCCAAAGTACTGGGAAAAGGTTATAAATAGTTAGCAGTCCCCCGTAGTTAAGGGATCATCAAGCAATGGAGAAGATACCTTAACAATATATTCAGTTATTAAGTTAACAAACTATAAAGCCTTCAAGAACCATTTTATCTTTGTATTCTTTTTACCGAGCTTTCCTTACAGTTCTCCGATTTTCTCGATATGAGCACGGCCTAGTCAATTCAACAGTACCGAATTGGCTACCCCGTAACACTATATTGTTACTCTCCTGTCACTGAAGCAACGCTATATTCCCTCATGCCCAGAGACTACTTTGTCGCTCAAAGTTTTCATCAGTGCCAACATTGTGGGCACTGCCGACCTCTCAACTTTGACAATGTTTTTCCTATCTGCTGCGAAGAATACGCACTTGACCTCCGAGCAGTGGCGCCTCGACAACTGGCTCGGATATAGAGAAAATATACAGAACATATCTATCGTCAAGACAAACAGCGGATAACTGAGTTTACCTAACGCAAATAATAATCTACAATATCCTACCTATTGAAGAAATACTTGTTGCCAACCTTGCGAAAAACCCGCTATTCAAGCTAATTTCTCTTCTAAGTAGCTGTAACCGCTATTGGTTACTATTGCTCAGGCTTGTTCGTAATTGTGACTTTAGAGGCGCGATCTTTATAACTATCTTGAATAAACTACGCGATAATAAGAAGTTATCGCAGGCACGTTCGGTGAGGAGAGGTTTGGTTTGAAGTCAGATTGGTAGAGGTTCTGTTGCTTGATTTCTTCTAAGCGAGGTATGTGGGCGGTAGCCCCTATATATACAGGAGTGCGCCGACTCATAATAAAAGAAATATAAACGGGAAAAACATAAGTAAGAATATGTTTCTCGCTAGAGAAACATAAGTGCGAACGTGTCTGACCGTGAAAACCTGCCAAGAAAATCCCTAATAATATGCGTAAATCTAAGATGGTGTGCGGGAAATATTAGGAAAGTATTATGAATCCAGTATGTAATAAGCGTGCATAAAAGATAAAGAAACTTCCAAATTATCCCGATACCAGATAAGAAAACAACGCACATATCTCCTGTTCGTATTCAATAAATTATTAATGAAAATACCGTAAATATAACTCTAGCTGTAGTAATGTCCGCAGTGTACAGGTTTAACCGAAACACAACAAAGTAAGTGAAAATACAATATTTATCATTAAATGTAAATGAAACGTAACATAGGAAATTTCAACAAGGCTGACAAGGCTAACGGAAACTAGCAGGTCTAGTAAGGGGTTAGTTTGTTTTGTTATTGGTTTCAAGTATCGTTTGATACTTAGTTTATTTTATGTTGGGTTTCATGTATCAGGCTGATACCCAATATATTTTATGTTTTGTTTCATGTATCGGGATGATACATATTTTGTTTGCAGTACCGTTTAGGTGCATGAGGCATTTGTTTGATTGGAGGACTTTACAAGTGGAGCTTGGTTATGTCCGTGGATTGGAAATCAAATGGAAGAAGATGGAAAGCTTTGGAAAAGCAAGATCATGTATTTAAAGACTGCCCCTTTGGAGCTTAGACAGGGCAGACTTCGACAGACAGAGTTTTTAATATACTTGGTTGTGCAGTTACTTCTTTTCAGTTCGCACGAAACTACAGCAAGTAAGTCTAGGACTTAGCAAAGCTGGCGATATAGTAATCGACAGCTGTTTGACAACCTATCGAGATCTCCGGTAGCTATCACTCACTTGAAGTCTCGGCAGTTTGGATCCGAGTTTGTTATCGTTATACCTTACCGAGACGCATCCCTTTGGTGCCTGATACACCCAGGGAGGCATTTCAGTAGCACCTTTGGCCTAGAGGTTAGACTACTGGTTATTTTATATTTTCTCTAAGAGAAATTATTTGGGTGTCTAAGCGAGTGGCCATGGCTATGGCACGTGATGACACACCTATTCCTAGTCCTTAGGGAAATGACAGGAAGATTGAAGAGGATGACATAGAATCTACCCCTTTGGCATCTTTAATCCCGTCCCGAAGCCGTACAAGCTCTCCCATTACCCATTTGGGTCGCCCACTATCAAGAGGTCAGAAACGTGCCGAGCGAACCAAGAAGCCTGTCAATACGCAAGATAACTTCCAGCAAAATGTTGTCTATGCATTACGCCACCTGGACCGATCCTTGAAACAAAGTACCGATTTGAATCATATAGCGATCTCAGCACTATGACAGGAGGCCACGAAGGGTTTTACATTGCTAGAATTGCTGCAGAGCCGTATGGCCAGAGGTGAAGTTATCAACGATGCTGAGATACAGGAAGGTCGCCATGCATTGGAACAATTGAGTGGCGACACTGAAAGGGAGCAGCAAAGGTTACGTGCCCAGGTTCAGGAAGAGTTCCAACGCCAACAGGCTCAACAAGAGCAACAGGCACAAGTCTCAGAAACAAGGGACCGAATCCTGGAAAAGGCACTAATAGAACTCAATACTAGGTTGAACCAACAGGAACAGAAATGGACCAGAAGGATGAATGAGCAATGAGAAATTGCGGCTCAACAGCAATGAGAACCGAGTGCGGGTATGAAGGCCTACCTAGATGCTCTTGTACTTCGATTAGCGGAAAAGACACCTGCACCAACACAGTATGGACCTAGTGATAGTGATCCAGGACCGTCTAATTGAGGACCCACAATGGTACCAATAGAAGGTACTATTCCTACAAAGGAATCAGCATCAACTCCAAGGAAGGATAAAGGAAAAGGAGTTGACCGTGGAGGAAATAACCTACCACCGCCACCACCACCAGGTAACCTTGGTGATGCCCCTGACCCAGATGATGATGGGTCCGATCGTGATGGAGAGGATGGACAGGGTAGAAAGGGTGGCTGGCCGGAACGCGCTCCCCGTTAACCGTATATTCCCAGGAATGATATACCCGAGGACAGGTTAACTATGACTTTCTTAGAACGTATCGGTGGACTCTCCTGATCATTTAAGCTAATAGCGGAACCACCCTCCTCCTTCGAAGGAAATGACATCCAAGATGTTCGAAACTGGTTCACAGCCTGTGAAGACTACTTCGATCGCAATCCTACACAGTGGGAAAATCATGCATACCGGATAGTTTTTGCCTTGGGGAAAACATAGGGGAACAAAGTGGCACCCTGCTCAGAGAAATACCAGAAGGTGATGGGTGGATTAGGAGGATATACCCAAGACCTAGACTATTCCACATGGGAACGCTTTCGACAAGAAATTAAACAGCGATATATCGGCATCGAGGAGGAACGAAGAGCCCTAGAAGAAATGACAAAGGTAGTCTATAAGGGAAAAATCGACACCTATCTTCTACTTCTTGAAAATCTCAACATCAAGGCCGGTCTCACAGGAATTAGTTGGAGGGTGCGGGTGGAAGGCAAACTTCCTGAAGATATTCTTCGCCGGTTATCTCATCAAAAGTTTTCCTCGAATGAGGAATGGAAGGAAACTATACAGCAAGTTGGCAGACAAGAGGAGGAATATCTGGAACGGCGGACACTATCCAAAGGTGAGCCCTCAAACAGTGGAGCATCCAGGCGAAAACACGATGATACAGCAAAAGGGTTCAACACCAAACACGGATATACCGACCAGAAATAAAAAAACAATCCTACCCGATGGAAGTCAGCTAAAGGAAAACTATCGGAAAAGGAAGGAGGATTTAATAATAAGGATAAGCATACGGACTGGAAGAATGCTCATGATGGAATCCCTCAAAGCGTTGTGGATAAGCGAAAAACTGTAAAGGCTTGCACTCGCTGCGGCCTCAACAACCATACTTGGCGAAAATGTTGAAAGGACATAGTGGTAGCAAGAGCTTTCGCTAAGCAACCAACAAAGGAGTGACCAAAATTTCCCAGCAAACCACAGACCGCTGCTCTTGCTGTAAGAACATCACAGCCAAAGGTGAACCAGATTCAGAGCGAACCAGCACCTCGGTTATGGGAATTATCGGATACAGAAATGTCCTAAAGGCACCAACAGTGACGCCGATTAGGTATTTGGTGCACTAGCAATAGTGACCGGAATCGAAACTGGGAACCCTCAAGTCTAGGGTGCTGAAGATCACGACAATAAGGTCACCGACGATAAAAAGGAATTCAAAATATTTTTAAATATAGTTGGCATGCAGGTCCATGTTTGCATGTTGGGAACTGTCGTTCCCTGGAACCCCGATGAGGTTCCGTAGCGTGCTTCAACTGAGTGGATTCAGGGGACCGGAGGATGAGACCTCCACCGTCAGGGAGATCTCGGTTATCTTTTATTTTCCCTCAGATTGGGTCTAATTTTAGGTTCCTGCTTTTTACTTCTTCGGAAGGAGGATCTCCTTTTTAGGCACTTGGATGTGCTTCCCATTTTTAGATACTCGGGAAGTGCTGGGCAGTAGCAGGGGTGACCCCTCAGTACGCTCTAGCCCAGGTTGCCTCCGGTACAAATTACCGTCGTTTAATCCGCAACAAGGGTAGATTGAACGCAGGTCCCTGCGGATAAAATGAATGGGCCAGGCTCATTTTACCACTAGACCATAGCTGAACAGCTGTAAAGTCTTCTTGGAAACCTCATGATATGGGCCCGCCTAACAGGGAGGTGTTGTGTACATGACAACAACCACGTCAACCTAACACCAAATAATACCACATTGGTACATGATATTCCAAATTCGGAAAGGGTTACTATTTTCGGAATTTTCTGCTCTTTTCCAAAATATAATTTATTTTCGAAAATTATTACTCCTTTTGGATATTATCCTACAGGAAAGGCAGAGAAGTATAACTTTTTTTGTTGCATTGTTATGGCGTTTACTGGTTTCTCCCCTATTGACGGAGGTTTTAATTTTTTGGGAGCCCCTCGGCAGGGGTAAAGACCGCTTGTAGTGGGCTGCCCAGAATCTTAATAATTAACTATTTGTTTAGTTCGTCTGAGGAGACCTCTATGGTCGAAACAATACTGGCGTTGTCATGAACACCCAAGCTAGACAACCATAATGTCTTCTAAGCGTGGACGAACGGAGATAACAACGTCGCATAAGCGACAAAAGCTCCGACACGAAGAACCAAATCGCTACCAATGTCCTGAAGGAACTCCACATATCTATGTGTATGGGAAACGATATCGCATGAGAGTTTTATTAGACTCTGGATCCAATATCTTTGTAATACACGAAAATTTAATCAAGGAATTGAATATTCCTTACAGGTCTCGTGTGGATCCGATACCCGTTTTGGGTTTTACAGGAAACGAATTATCTACCGGAAGGGATTTCACCCTTCCGCTTTACCTGGAAATGGGGAAAAATAAACACTTATCAAAGATTGTATGCGAGATAGCACCAACACGAAATTATGGAATAATAATTCCATTTGGGTGGTGGAATGATGAACATCCTATAACCAAAATTCAAGTCTCAGAAAGCTAGAGGTTCGAAGCTCAGGGATGTCAGCTTCACCTCTTACCGGATGATGAAGGTATATCAATCTAGTGGGATGAGCAGGTTCTGGAAGATCCAGAAGCAGTCGTTATTGGAAGAGTTGCAAGAGTAGATGATGAGGAAGAAATAATCCTTGATAAAGTACCCGGGCAATACCATACCTACAAAGACCTTTTCTGCCCTTCAACTGCGGCGAAACTACCAGCTCATCAGACCTTCGATCATGCTATTGACCTCAAACCAGATTCCCAACCACCTTGGGGACCAATTTATCCCCTCTCGGAAAAGCAGTCAAAAGCACTGCGAACAGATCTGGATGATATGTTCAGACAAGATAAAATTTCCCCCTGCAAATCACCAGCCGGAGCACCAATACTTTTTGTGCCAAAACCTGATCGACGTCTTAGGTTGGTAGTTGACTACCGAGGACTAAACAAAGTCACTATCCACAACAAATATCCACTACCCCTTATGACGGAACTACTCAAGCGTGAGGAAGGAGCCACTATTTTCACCAAGTTGGACCTGAAGGACGGTTACCACCTAATTCGCATACGAAAGGGCGATGAATGGAAAACAGCTTTCGCACACGATACGGCTTATATGAATATAATGTCATGCCTTTTGGTCTGGTAAATGCACCAGCCACCTTCCAATCAATAATGACTATGATCCTGAAAGACTTCCTTGATGAAGGAGTGGTAGTATACATTGATGATATACTTATATACTCTAAATCTGAGAAGGATCATGTTATATCAGTTAGAAAAGCCTTAGAAAGACTGCGAGAATACAGAATTGCCATCTCACTTACGAAAAGCACCTTCCATGTCACATCAGTGGAGTTCCTAGGGTATATTGTGGCTGTTGATGGAGTTACTATGAGCGACAGAAAGGTGGAATCAATCATGGGCTGGAAACCACCCACCTCGGTAAAAGAAATTCAAATATTTTTGGGCATCGCCAACTTCTACCAGCGGTTTATAAAGAATTTCTCCGCACTATGCACACCAATTACTGATTTGCTTAAAGGTAACCCGCAGGATTTTTCTTGGGGTGAAAAGTAACAGCAAGCGTTTGAGGAGCTCAAACGTCGGTTTATCACAGCTCCGATATTATGTCATTTCTCACCGGACAGGGAAACAGTAGTGGAAACAGATGCCAGCGATTACGCTCTCAGATGTGTCCTTTCTCAATATTTGGACAAAAAACTACATCCTGTCGCTTCCCATTCTCGAAAGTTGACACCTGCTGAACGCAATTATGACTTTCATGACAAGGAATTGTTGGCAGTATTAGTTGCGTTGGAAGAATGGCGACACTATCTTGCTGGGACCGATGAACCGTTCACCATATACACCGATCATCTAAACCTACAATATTTTCTCACAACAAAGGTGTGGTAGGCAAGACAAATTCGCTGGGCTCAGAAGCTCACTGATTTTAACTTTAAAATTGTTTATCGACCTAGAACCAGAGGGGGCAAACCGGATGCTTTAGGCAGGCGGCCAGAGTACCGCCCTGAGGAGGGAGCTGAGCATGCCAAGCAGGCTATACTTCTGTCTCATCACTTTGAAAACCTGCTGAATAACCGAAACTTAGTTGTCTCAGTTATATTGTGAAAAGAAAACTCCGCACACCTCAGTCAGCGGTTGCCTCAAGAGGAACAGAACAATATGATGAGGATTAAAAGACTTCAACATGAAGCAAGTATCCCGACTCGAGGTTCCAAGCTAGCCGCCGGTCATGACCTATACAGTACCGAAAACAACATAGTTTCTGCGAATGGGCAAGTGCTCATTGGGACAGGATTGGCTATCAGATTACCACTTGGAACATATGCACGTATTGCATCACGGAGTGGATTAGCAGTCAAGCATGGTATTTCCATTGGAGCCGGAGTTGTGGATGCGGACTATAGAGGAGAGGTTAAGATCCTCCTAGTTAACACTACTGAGAATCCTTTTCAGGTACACACAGGAGACCGGATAGCCCAGATGATTGTGGAAAAGGTTGATGAGAGAGAACTTCATGAGGTTATGGAGTTAGATGAAACTGAACGAGCAAGCCAAGGGTTTGGCAGTTCAGATATACGGTTGGAAGAAAACCAACCACAATTATGTTTCCTATATTCTGACGGAAAGTACGAATATTTGGACTCAACGGACATTACCTCACACCCGATATGCACTAAAGGACAAACACTAATGTTGAAAGCAATAATTGCAAAGTGCGAAGTCAAGAAATTTGATATAAAATTCTTGGAACGGGTAAGAGAAATGGCAAACGAGGATCCAGATTGGCTAGACAGAAAGAAGGAATGGAAAGTTTACAGAATGATGGAAAAGAAATGCCGAAACAATGGTCCCTAACAGATGGAATGCTCTACTACAAAGAACGCCTATATGTTCCTCAAAACGAAAACCTGCAGACAGATATTGCACAAAGCTGTCATGACTCTAAGATCACAGGACATTTCGGTCAAGAAAAGACTCTGGAAATTATCACAAGAGACTTTTATTGGAAAGGAATCTCGAACTGGATAAATGACTATGTACGATCCTATACTGAGTGTCAAAAGGCTAAGGCACCAAGACATGCACGCTTTGGGCTGTTACAACCACTACAGGTCCCATTTGCTCCTTGGGCATCTACCTCAGTAGATTTTATCACACAAATTCCCAAATCTGCAGGATACAGCCAGATCATGGTTTTAGTTGACCGATTCACCAAAATGGCACACTTTATTGGCTTAGAAGAAAACGCGACCACAAAGGACGTTGCAGAAGCATTCATCAAAGAAGTTTGGAAACTTCATGGGTTACCAACAGAAATCATTTCCGACATGGACGCAAAGTTTGCAGGAGAATTTTGTGAATCATTGTGCAAGACTTTAAGCATCAAAAGAAAGATGCCTACGGCTTACCATCCACAAACTGATGGACAAACGGAAAGAGTCAACCAAGTGCTGGGAGGCTACCTTCGAATATTTGTCAACTACGATCAGGATAACTGGTACTATCTGCTGCCGTTAGCCGAGTATGCATATAACAACTCAGTAACAAGCCCACATGGAATAACCCCTTTCTTCGCAAATTATGGTTACCATCCTCAAACAGAATGGATGAAGGAGCGAGAGCTCAGAATCCAGGAGGTACTATGTATGCTCACTGGATGAAAGCGATACATGAAAAGGCAAAGGAATCCCTAGAGAAGACTCGTGAAGGGATGAACAACTACTATGACCGCAAAGCTCGCAGTCAACCAGACTTTAAAATTGGCGACTTGGTTATGCTAAACGTGAGGAATATCCGCACCAAGCAACCATCCAAGAAGTTAGCGCCAAAATTATATGGCCTGTTCAAAATCCTAGAGCAAAGAGGAAACTTTGCCTACAAATTGGAAATATCAGAACGATGGAAAATCCAACAGGTATTCCATGTATCACTACTCGAGCCATACCGAAAATCAGTTCGACCTGGCCGAGAACAACCACCCCTGGCACCGGAAGAAGTTGAAGGTGACCTTTAATGGGAAGTGGAAAAAATCATCAAGAGTGAAATAATCTCTTATGAGGGAAGATTCAGAGGACGTTCACGAACGATCCAAGAACTTCTATACTTTGTCAAGTGGAAAGGATGTTCCGAAGATGAGAACACCTGGGAACCACCAGAGCACTTAGAGCATGCTCATGAATTGAATGAAGATTTTCACAGGGAAAATCCGGCAATGCCAAAGTTGGGCTAGGTAGTATCTACGGAAAGGTTTTTCCTGCTCTGGCCAAGTTATTGCAGAAGGTTTTTTAACCCTACCGGAAGGAGTACTAAAAGGAAGAATTGCTTCGAGACGAAGCTTAGGAAGGGGGAGTTGATGTTACATATATGGGATATGGTACTAGACTTTCGAGTCTAAAGATGTGATGGTATATAGCGCCGGGAGGTGACTATATGGACTACAACCCATACTGGCAAGAAGTATGATTGTATCCAGAACTACTCAGCCTCGGTGAAAGATGACAGAGTAATTTATCCAAGTGGATCTATTACGTATTCTGCATTCTTGATAATCCGAATGCATCTGCACATGAGTGCATATATACAGGATAGACGGCCATCCAGACTGATCACCTGGTATTCCATATGATGTTCGCAAATGGGCAGCATCAATTTGAACTTAGTTCATTTGGCAAAGAGATCGAAGGCTATCTACTGGTGGAATGCTTCATACCATCAGACAAATAGATAGTCCAGGGGATGATTTGCTGTAGTGGGGTCATACATCTTCAAGGTCAAACAGTGTTCGCACTGTTTAGACCATGGCCGAAGTTTCCAACGATTCTTCTTTTATATGGCCAAAGTACTGGGAAAAGTGTATAAATAGTTAGCAGTCCCCCGTAGTTAAGGGATCATCAAGCAACGGAGAAGAGACCCTAACAATATATTCAGTTATTAAGTTAACAATCTATAAAGCCTTCGAGAACCCTTTTCCTTAACCATTCTTTTTACCGAGCTTCCCTGACAGTTTTTCGATTTTCTCGATACAAGCATGGCCTAGTCAATTCAACAGTACCGAAATGGCTACCCCGTAACACAAGGGGTAATCGTGGAGAGCAAATCTCAAGCTGGGGCTCCAATTCTTTTGCTCCCTAAACCTGACGGTTCAATGAGGCTATGTGTGGACTACCGACAGTTGAATAAGCTAACAGTAGCCAACAAATATCCGCTATCCCTAATGAGCGAGCTCCGCAACCGGGTGGCAGGTGCTCAAATATTCACTAAGCTCGACTTAAAAGATGGCTATCACCTCCTAAGAATAAAGGAAGGAGATGAGTCAAAAACAGCATTCTCAACCCGATACGGCCACTTTGAATACAAAGTAATGCTATTCGGGCTGGTAAACACACTAGCCACTTTCCAGGCCATGCTGAATAAAATTCTTCGTTAATTTTCATATAATGGAGTGGTGGTATACCTAGATGATATCCTAATTTACTCCAAGACAGAGAAAGAACACATCGACTTGGTCACGAAGGTACTCTCTCCCTTGGAAGAATATGATCTAGCGGTATCGACCACCAAGTCAGTTTTTCACGTCAAAACAGTGGAGTTTTTAGGTAATATTGTGGCAATTGATGGAGTCACCATGAGTGAAAGAAAGGTCGAGAGCATAAACAATTACAAGGCACTAAGGTCGGTCAAGGAGGTGCAAATATTCATTGACTTTGTCAATTTTTAATGACGTTTCTTTAAGGATTTCTCCAAAATCTGAAAACCAATAACCGAAACGTTGAAGGGCGACCCCTGAAAATTCAGCTGGGGGCCGGAACATGATGGTGCATTTGAAGAACTTAAGAAAAGATTCATCTCCGCCCATATACTCTGTCATTTCTACCCTGACAGAGAAACAATTGTGGAAACAGATGCTAGTGATTTTGCTCTAGGATGCGTCCTCTCATAATTTAAAGACAAAAAGCTACATCCGCTGGCCTTCCACTCACGGAAGCTGAGCCTAGCAGAGCGAAATTATGAGATCCATTATAAGGAACTATTGGCGATTCTGAAAGCATTTAAAGAGTGGAAACAGTACCTGGTCGGAACAGAAAAACCAGGGACTGTCTACACTGATCACCAGAATATCCAGAACTTCCTTACAACTAAGGTATGGAACCCATGGCAGATACGATGGGCTCAGCAACTGGCAAACTACAATTACAAGATTGTCTATGTACCAGGAAAACGAGGCAGAAAGCCAGATGCACTAAGCTGACGGCCGGAGTACCATTCAGAGGAGGGAGCTGCGCATAGCGAACAGTCAATACTCAATCCTTCTCACTTCCAAATCACACTAGTGAAGTTAAATCAGCCAGAAAGGTAGGAAAGAATAATTGGTACAGAGTCTACTGGTTCCTTGCGAAGTCGACGTTGAAGTTTTTTCGACCCGCTACCTCCAACCTGACCCTGAAAAAAGGGCCCTCAAGAACTCTACCTCGGTAGTTGTGACAGTTTCCCCAGCTGACACTATTAGATTCGTCTCCTCTATCCGCTTCCTCTCCCGCCCTCGCAGGGTTGAAAGAGCCCACTGCACTAATCGCTTCATGCAGTGCCGTAAATGCTGGAACTATGGCCATCCCGCTCCCACCTGCAAAGCTACCCACTCCACCTGCCCCCTCTCTGCTAATGCTCACCCCAGATCCTCCCACCGGTGCCCCAACCCCACATGCCCTCAAGGAGGGCACCTCAGGGCAGTAGCTGCTTGCTGCCCTGCCAGCCCCCAACGGTGCTCCAACTGTGGAAGGCCACACACCGCGACTGACCGCACCTGCACCTCACGCCCTACTCCTATAGCATCACGCCCACAAACCCCTATTCCCCCTAGGACACCATGGACGAATGAGAGGATACCACCCCCGGTATGACAGCCCCAGAGGCCCCCTCGACCC
>QFET01009585.1:0-34977 GCA_003316355.1 Tuber calosporum | reverse complement strand
CCAACCAATCATAACTCATATAATAAGTCATGTGCCCTAAAGTGGTCACATGCGCGAAACCCATGACTCATAGTGTGAGTCATATGCGAAAATCATTACATCATATAACTCACAAATGTGAGTCATGCGCACGATCAACCAATCACAACATAACAATCATTGCACAAGTGTGCATCATGTGAAACCCCATGACTTCTAATGAGTCATAGTGCAAAATATAACAACCTTGTGACTCATAACTATGAGTCATGTGAAATTCTGCCTTGCTTAGTCACCAATCGTGACATATACCTTCACATCTGCACTTCCTTTCCTTATCAACAACAACTAATAAGTCCTTCGACCATGATGGCTTTATTATAGGGTATCAGCATACTCTCGATGGTGACTCCAGTAGCCTACTTCCTTTGTTGCTCCTGTCTCCTGTGGGACTACCTGGGCTCCCTGATTTTCAACAGGCTGTAACTCCACGGGTTGTACACAGAATTGCTTTCTTCCACCTAGGTTAAGAAACCAGAGAGGCCTTCACAAATACCCTAGGGACAGCATGTGGTCGGACGGACAATGTCAACGTATATGCTGATACATGAGGTGCTGTAATTACACAGTTTTCTCACATTGTAATCAACAGCACAAGGTGTCTATGTTGACTCATAATGCGAACACCGCAGCAGGCCTGGTATGATTGAGTTGTGGAGGTTTGGACTTGAGCTTTATACTTCTCAAATTCCTCTTGGGAGATCTTGTCTGCCTAACCAAAATGATATTTTATGATTCAGGATATCTATGGGGCATAGTACTGGACTCAGACTCCCACATTAACTCTTAGTTCTGTTATCAAATGATGAAGTCAATAGGAATCCAGCTCTGGATGGCTACTTGATACCACCACCAAACCAATGGCAAGGGAGGGCGCCGGATTCACACCCTTAAACTGATGATGAAGAACATCATCAACAAAAGACTAAACAAGTGGTCTAATGCTCTTCTAGCGATCGGAGTAGACATGAATGGCGCCCACCACGAATCCTTAGCAATATCTCGATCCCAAGTACTCCTTGGACACCCTTGGAACCTCTTCAATCCTGTTCTCAGATCTGCCAGCAAAGTACCAGCAGTGGACGAGATCTCCAATACCCATGAAGCCACCGTGATAGTAGTTGATATGGCCAGAAAGAATGCCACATTCTGGCAAACTGTAAAAGCAGCTAAGAAGAGAAACCCCTATCAAAGACCATTAAATATTGGCACCATAGTTCTTATTAAAGTTCACCCTTACACCTCCATCTCTGGATGATCTAAGAAGCTAGAGCCTTCCTAGTTTGGATCCTTTAAGGTCTTAGAACATGACTCTAGTAGCAATAATTACAAGCTAGAATTACCTAACAGAATAGAGCGCCTGAAGGCATACCTTCATATCTCAGGCCTCAAGGAAGTCCTTGAGAACAATCCCTGTAGGTTTGCATCCAGGAGGATATAAGGCTGGCCCCTATACTCATCAACAATGCAGAAGATTAGGAACCAGAGGAGATAATGGATAATCACCTAAAGAACAACTAATCTAATTCCTGGTACACTGAAAAGGGTATGAAAGGACTTAAGTAACAGTCTCCTACTATGTTTCTACCATTACTACTGACTTGATGTTGGTTATTACTTATTTGAGTTTAAACCTGATAAGCACTAATATTTACTTATCCCTTCCTACTTGGTTATAACTTCATAAATGGTTCTTCCTTCCTTGTTTCGCATATCATTGCCCCCTCCTTGCTTCTACCCATTTGGGTATCGCTATCCTCCTACTATACCTACGGGATATGTATAGTATTAGCGATCGTTTGACCCTACTTCTTTAGATTCTATTACTTGTCATGATAGCTCCATCCTGTCGCTTTTAACCCTCTGTTTTTGGAATATAGTTACCTTGTTATGCTGCCTCTGTTAGCATATTTGTTGGACACAATATTTACACTTTAGTTTAGTTTTCCTAGCTACTACTATTTGTTTTAATAAGCCTCCAATCACTTAAGGATTCAGACTCTTAGGCCTCACAAGACTATCCTCTTTAATACTACAAGTTGAATGGTTACTCTATTAGTTCCATCCCTATTACCTTGTCTATTGAAGACCTATCCAGTTACGCTTCTCCCCCTATCCTAATAGTACCTTCAGAGTTCCTTTTGGATTCCTGAGAGACTTGGGAGTTAGTTAAAACAGATCACTCTTAGGAACTTATGAAGAACCTGGAGAACTCAATAGATATCATAGCAGAATATTGGAACGAAAACTACAGTACACAACTGATACCAAAGATCACCTTCCACTATGTCAGGATCTCTTGGGAGCCTATTGAAGTCTCTATAATCCCTTGCCCTAGAGCAATAGTACCCACCAGTTTCTGGCCACCCTATAACAATCAAGTATATGATTGTGCTGGCTCATATGATAGCTACTTCAACACTGATGATGATTCTATGCTCTGCCCTTGGAGAGCGGCAATGAGGCCTATGATATTAGAAGCAGATAGGTTTTTTCATATTTGGGGAATGGAATATGTGTACATATTCTAGTACCTCTATTAGTACTCACGTTACCCTCTCCTTGGTCTGATTACCTTCCTTTGATTTGATTTCTTTTATATTTGATTTCCTTACCGAAATCTCTAGATTCCAGCCCTTTACTTAGAGTATACTTTGTAGGATTGGCAGGATTGTGCCCCTGGGGTTCCAAGAAAAGGAACAGGTCATGTACTGGCAGTTGGAATTAGGCAGTGTTGTGGGAAAGCTTCAGGCTTTCGAGGACTCTGGCTGGGCAACAGGATTCCAGTAGCTGTATACTCACCGGTAATGATATTGGCTTTAACGCTCCTACATATCAGTAGGTATAGCTTACGAAATCTCAGCCCAGCCGGGGGCCTCATACAGGCCTGGCGAGGAACAGTATCATTAATGTGAAAAACTAACATGAGAAGTGGAGGTACTTTAAATAGGACAGCACTTAGGTACCAAGTTAGGTAGTGTAACCCAGTTAGATAGGGTAACCCTCAACCACAGTTAGGCAAAGTAACCCGCTATCAGAGTTTGACTGGGTAACTCATTACCGAAGTTATGCAGGCTAACCTGCTAATAACGTTAGACAGGTAAACTGGCAAGTCAGGGTAACTAGAAGTACCTATGAAAACCTGGTAAGCAGCATATAGCCCGTCGGGCATGCTACGTTCATGTAACCTGTTGTTTCATCATGGTAGAATCCAGTCTAAAGAATGAAATAGTTACGCAGAACCATTTGATAACATATGTGTAGGTTATGCAAACTCCTGAATTGATTCATGCCATAAAAGGACCAAGTTACCCTAACTTAGGGATCATGAATAGGATCGTGAACCTCAAGTTACCCCATCTTCAACTTTATATGAAACGCGAAAAAATCATTAAAGCCACCAGAGCTTGATTTGGAGGATGTTGGTAAACTGCCATTGAGATAGGTGGCAAGGTGTGACAGTTTGTAAAAGCCTATCAAAATTGGGCTGCTGGGGGTGGCCATGTAAAACCATATATGTCGTCACTGTCCAACAAGGAAATTGTGTCCACAGGGTATATAAGGGGGAAGGCAACGGCCAACCCAACCAAGTTGTCAGTATTGACACCAGATGGCGCTCCTGGGTTACCCTAAATACCAAATATCGTTATGGGAGTTGTGGGAGCCCATCAGGAAGGTTATCTGGGCGTCGGGGTCAAACGGAAGTTTGTTTGGATAATCATATACTGTAAATCAGCTTATAGCCTAGGACTGATACTATTACTGAGAGACGTTAAAGGACTCTGAGGGCATTCTGTCTTATCACGGTTGAGGTGGTTAATGAACTATTGGCTAAGGGTAGCGCCCGTTTAGCCAACATAGTTGTGCTACTTACTGGGGGAGCTAAGTAGTCCCTAGAATTGCTGCTGATTGGCCAATTAGACCAGGTCGACCACAACGCTTGGATAGCAGGAATCACCACAGGGCAACTCAGTCTTGACTGAGATAAAGAGTCTCATATCAACTTGACATTAGGCCACTGACAACTCTAGGTTCTGAAAGGCTTTTCTCTCCTGCAGACATAATGGAGATTCATTTCTGCAAACCAATCGGATTGGTAGACTCTCTTTATTCCAGTGATCCGCAGTCTTCCATAGCTGACCCTGAAGAAGTCCAGAGTTGATAAATCCGGAGTGGAGAAGGGTGCTTATTTGTGGTCAGAGTAGGGATGTGTGTCAATGGCGTTTATAATTGTACTTTAGTAAATGCGATCGGCTCTTTGCTCTGATAACCAACTATCCTCTTGATAAGAACTTGAATTCAGTGAAGCTTCCACTAAACAATATTAAGTTTTACCATTTGATTCAGTACTTCTATCTTTACCTTCCGTGAACTTTACTATAAGTCGTTGGTGCAGTCGCAACCTTACTATCTATCCTCTTACAGGGTGCCCGCATTACACTGGTTGTTGGTTTCCTGAGCCTCAGTTCTTGGAGGAAAGATTTCAGGTATTTAAGAGTAGTCTCCTATCTAGCAGGAGACTTCAGACTTCAGACATATGCCTAGACAGTGAATACATTTGGTTGAACGGCAATCCTATTGCTCCCCTTCACTCTATAAACTATTCTATTGTACTCTCCTTGTCTTCACCTTTCAGCCAGTCTCCCTGAGACACCAAAGTGATAGCAGACTTCCACTTAGCCTCCATTGTATAACTGTTCACAGTTACTAGTGCATATTACATACAGCTACCAGGAACCTGAGGCCCTGCTGGAGTTCTCGAACACCATGAGCTTTCCTACAACACTCTCTTTCTCCTACTACCGGTATATATGACCTATTCCTTTCCTTGGAACACCTGGGGCACAATCCTGCTGATCCTCAAAAGCATATAGTAAGCAGACTACCAGAATCTAGAGATGCTGGTATGCAAATCAAATACAAAAGAAATCAAATCAAATGAATATAATCAGACAAAGGTAAGGCTAACGAAAGTGGTAATAGAAGTACTGAAACATGTACACATGTTACATGAGGCATACCAGTTCTTGTACCATAACAAGTAAAACAAAATATTAAAAATTAAAAATTAACAAAACTGCCTCTAGTTAGGTTTCTTCATGCAACTATATAAGTTCTTTCCTCTAGAATTATTTAACATCTGTATACTTGTTCTACTATTGGCACTGTGTGAAAGGAGCTATAGGGTTCCGCTATCAATACAACATAGTCATAAGCTTATGAACAATAGTGGATCCTCGCCCGGTACTATTACTTGTGATAGTATTATTCCCTTTGTAACTGAAATTAACGCCACAATTACACTCCTGTCACAACAGTCAATGGAACTCAAGGATGACCCAGTTGTTATTAGGATATCTACAGAGAAGTACTTACCCGTTGCCGACCAGCTGACAAGTATAGGATCTTGACAGAAACTATCCAAAGGAGAATCTTTTACACTAGCATTATCATCAAAACCAAAATGGGAAGATAGCAATACAGGTGTCCATACTAAACAAGGATCTGACATATACACCAATTGACCACGAAAAACCTCTCTCATGATGGAAAGCAGCTAAAACAAACCCAGCAGAGAGTTAAATTTCCATGTCAATCTGTTTTGAAATGATCGTTGTCAACCATTTCTTAATGGAAAAGATGACTGGCTTTAATTTTGCCAAACACTAGTTCATACCATCAGCTTGGAAATGGAAGGCGAACGGTCATTTGTATAGGGGAACGGAATTGACCGGTCGTTGCCAAATTGGCTCTAAAGTTTCAAATTATACTTCCCATAACAGTTTTTCATCTAATAGTTTTATCAAAAGTTTCAAACATTTTTTGTCGAGGAAAAATAATCTCCAGTGAAAATTTACCCGGATTTTGTTTTTTTTCTCTCTCCATAGGTCTAATTAGACCGAATGTTGGTTTATGCTGAGCTGAACCATACCCGAGATTATAAAATACCACCCCTTTCTAGAAATCATCATCCTCATCACTCATTCCAGCACTAGTCCCACCTCGATACCTTCCCCCCTCCTCTTCTTCCTCCTCCCTATTCCTTCTCGCCTCCTCCCGGCTCGCCCCAATCTTCCTAAGCCCGTCCACAATGCCCTTCGCAAACCCGCGCACCTCTGTGATCTCTAGTAGTCCCAGATTATTCATCTGCAGATACGTCGCCTCCAACTTCCCTAATCCCTCCCTAACCTTGCCCTGCCTCACCTCTCTCAAACCCCTCAGCAACACGCGCAGTTCGCCGTCATCGCCGCCGAGGTCATCAGGACAGGCCTCTAGAAGGAGCTCGGCAGTTTCGAGCCAGCGGTAAGGGAGGTCAGGGCAGAAGAAATTTTGGTTCTCGGTTTCGATCTTGAGGATTCGTTCGATGTTCGGCGCTGAGAGCCAGGGGGGTGGAACGATGTTGCAACGACGTTGGCGTTTTAGGAGGAGGGCAAGCCAAATGGGGATTGCGGCACGTTGGGGAGGGTGAAAGGGGGGTATGTACCCCTAGACGCACAGTTAATATATTGCCGGATAGAAAAGCGGGGGAGAGGGTAAACGAACACCGATGAGGTCGAGCCCGTCAAGACGTTGTCGGGGGATGATAGTTACCAATTGAGCTTCGCAGAGAAAAGCTACTTCTGCTGGTGTTAGTGGTCCGTTGGCTGAATGGTTATTGTTGTTCATTATTGTATCGGGCTGTAATGAGCTGGTAGGGTGGGCAGGTATCCTAGCAGTGAAACATAGTGAAGTACCGGTAGAGCAAGATTGTTCACCGTGAAACACTTCCTATCTCGCTGGGCTCGAACTAGGAAGTGTTCAGGATTGGGGTTTCTTTCCTCCATCAACAACAAATTGTTCCCGCCAGTTGTCAGTTACCCTGTCCAACCAGTTCGAATCAAAGAAAGGAAATTATCCAAAAATGTATCACAAACCTACACCCTTCCTTTCTCATGCAACAATAAGGTTCTTCGTTTCCTGGACGATAACATAATATAGAGCAGGAACGAGAAAAACGAGAAAAATGGATCATATCCTGGTGCCAGGGACCTCTGCCCTGCTGCTTGGTACAGCGATTGTATCTGCATATATCAATTACGTTGTCCCAGAGCCATACCTCGTTCGCCCCCCTCTATCACTTTCCCAATATCGGACTACCGAAAAAGAATAGAAGAGACTGATTCACAACGAACAACACACAGGACGAAGCCTTCCATATCCCTCAAGCCCAAGCCTACTGCCGCAACGCCTTCAAGACTTGGGATCCAAAACTAACCACTCCGGCAGGCCTCTACTTGACCACATACCCACTCTCCTACGTCGCGAAATGCACCCCTGCACTCCTCCGTTCAGTAAACGCGTGGGGTGTTGCCGTCCTCATCCCCGCATTCGTCTACAATATTCTAGGCTACATACACCCTCGCAAGCAGCGGTCAGAAGCGGTTCACGAAGCTATTAACGTCGCGTTATTTCCACTCCTATGGTTCTTTTCTGGGCTGTTTTACACAGATGTTTATTCTACGGTTTGGGTGCTCTGGAGTTACCTTGCGTGGTTGAGGGGCTGCGTGGGTTGTAGTTCCATCACGGCTTGGTGGGCGCTTTGGTTTCGGCAGACGAATGTGCTGTGGACAGGTTTTTTTATTGTGTTGGAAGTTGGGAGAGAGATTAAGAAGTTGCACGATAAGCTTGAGGATGGTGAGGGGAAGGTGGTGACAGGGAAGACGGTTGCACCCAGTAGCGGGAAGGGGAAAAAGAAGAGGGGGAAGAGGAGAAGGGGAAGAGTCGAGATTGAGGAGAAGAGGATGGAGGAGGGTCCTGAGGCTAGCATCGAGGTGGAGATGGAGGATGGGCCATGGACAATTGATATTAAGAGTAACGGGAGTGCGAAGGGGAGAGGCGTCAAGAATAGCGGGTATTGGAGGAACCTTTTGGAAGTGATGAGGAAGGTTCAACCCTGGAACCCAGTCTTTGACGATGAAGCCACAGCTCAAGGTACCCCCCAATATGACTGCCCGTTTCTCCCGACTAACTCACCACCCAGACTTCTTCTTCCGAACCCCAGTAACCCACCTAGTCTCCATAATCCCCAACACCCCAGCTCTGATCTCTTCCACCTTCCCATACCTCCTGGTCATCCTCTCCTTTGCTGCCTTCATCATCTGGAACGACTTTTCCATAGTCCTTGGGGATAAATCCGCCCATCAACCGACCCTCCACCTCCCACAAATCTTCTATTTCACCCTCTTCACTACCACAACCTCCCTTCCACTCCTCCTCTCCCCGAATCTCCTCTACCGTTTTTACGACCAGAACATTGGGATATACATCGCCACTCCCCCTTCCTCCCCCCGCACCCGCAAATCCCCCAAACTAACGATCCCTTACACAAAACTTCTCCGCACAACCACTCTGCTTACCTTAATCCTGGCAATAATTTGGAAAAACACACACTTCCATCCCTATCTCCTCGCCGACAACCGGCATTACGTCTTCTACATCTTCCGTAGAACACTCCTCGCTCACCCACTTATCCGCTACCTTGCCGCACCAGCATACTTTGCAAGCGCCTGGGCAGTTCTGCACGCGCTCAAGGTCAGTCGCAGCGTGAACGTGTTATGGGTGTATGCCTGGTCGATGGCGGTCATTGGCACACTGATAACTGCGGGATTGGTGGAGTTCAGGTATTTTGTGCTCGGGTGGGTGATCTGGAGGGTTAACGTTCGCGTCGAGTCTGCATGGAGGAGGTGGGCCGAGACCGTTGGGTTTGTTTTCGTGAACTTGGCGACGGTGTATGTGTTCACCCAGTGGGGGTTTGAGTGGAAGCAGGAGAGGGGGGTTGTGCAGAGGTTTATGTGGTAGCTTGTGGGGTGCACCCGGGGGAGTTCCGGTATTTGCGCGAGGCATGGCGTCACTCGAATTCGATTTTCGGCTTTTTTTCCCCCTTCTTCTGAGTTAGCTAGCTAACTATATAGCTAAGAAGGGGAGAGGGAATAATCAATATACCCAGTGAGCTATCTAACTGCTTGAAGGAATATCCAGGGATTCCCGAACGGTATTTCTCTTGTAGAGCACCCGTAGGTAGAGTATGATACCTGTAGAACGAACTCTCGGTTTGTGAAACCAGACACTCACTCAGGGACATGAAATACGGAGATTATTCACCCAATAGCACACAAAAACCATATGAAGTAGGCACCACACCACCAGGCGCCATTCCCGAGTTGTGAAGAAAGGATTGAGTAGATGGGATATACTATATCCGAAGGATTATACCCCCAAGACCAGCAGAAACGATCCAGGTGGAAATATCTGGACTGAATGACCATCGCAAACATTGACCCCCCATCTCTCCCACACGTTTTAAGAGTGATAGCCTAAGTAAAAAAATATAACGAAGCAACGTAGAACGAGTTAGTAATCAAAGCCCCACCCACTATATATAACCGCACCCTCTCCCCTAGTTCTTCTACCAAATGCTAAACCTGTGCAAAGTCGAAGGTGTGCGTTAGCTATATACCCTTTCGTGAAGAAACGGCGGTTCACATTACCCCAAGATGCTGACTTAGAACACCAAATGCCAGTACGTAAAACACTTTACTGTCGGGCGGTAAACCACCGACCGCCGAATATTATTCCACAGGAAGTGCAATAGGGATTTATGAGGCGTGGAGTAGATAATAAGGTTTTATTTCCCGATGAAGTGTCAATAGTGCGGTGTAATGCAAGACGAGAGAATATAATCGGTTGACTTTGATTCATGGAGTGGGCTCCCGATATACGGTGCGAGTGGGAGGCATCAGCAATTTCCCATAGCAAAAAACTCCGGTCTTGGGCTTTAGAGGGAGCTGGGAGGTGATAGCACGAATGTGGGACCAATGCAAGCACCCTGTGAGGGCCTAGGACAGATGGGTAGCTGTTGCACACGATATCTGTGGTAGATCAAGGGATATTGAAACCGGTGTTCGGACAGCCCTCCTTACTGGATTCACTCAGTGATGGATTCGAAGTAGACCCTCAGTCCAGAAGGGCACAGTTTAATTTACCAACCACGCTGGCTGTGTTCGTGCATCGTGATGTTCGGAGGTCTTCACTTTGCTTCATCGTTTTACAATTCCTAAATTCCTCTATCCCTTCAGTTCCCAATTAAGTCATTTTGATACCGTCTCTCATACCACGTCCATACAATAAGGAAAGACCCTCATGCACCGAGTGATTTTTTATGAACGCTTCTTCGCTATATCCCCACGTATAATTGCAAAAGAAAGAAAAACTATTTGCAGGACCTGGATATCGCCCGCACGGCCGCACAATGTCCCACGACCGCCAGCTCTCAGCGCCAACACCTCGGGAGATCGTGCGGAGTTTCTGGCGTTGGTAAGTTGCAAATTTATCTATGTCCTGCGGGACCGCTCTCCATGAAAGAGGGCGACACAGGATGGGTGTGGAGCATACACAGTTTCCTCACCGTTACCGCCGCTGTGTAGAGAGAGTGGATTGTGTGTAAGTTCATGCAAGAATAACCCGAGAGCTTGGTGAAGGTTCTGCTGGTTAGGGTGCCCGAGACATATCGACTCGAGATATCTCCCACTATCCGCATTAAAAAGAGAGGCTGATGGTAGGGACAGCTCAGAGACAGTCCTTGAAAGGAAATCTCCTTACGAGAAGAGGGTATTAATGAATTCTGTACCCGCTTGGCCGGGCGCTTTCTGGTACCCAGTACACCAGAAGCCTTCAGCAGAGTCCGGCTCTTGACGTTCCCATTGATGGCAGTCCCTGCCGCTTTTTTCTTCCCTATACTGAGCTACAGGCACATCAAAAATGTTTCCAGCTTCGATCAGTTATAGAAAGAGAACCCATCTAAGAAAACAGAACTTAGCTCACCTTCTACCACGCCCCTCCCTTACCGATACGCATAAACACCTTTTCAATAGGCACTGGAATACGCAAGGCAAATGTCTCAACCCTGAAGATTTAATCAGGACTTCATCACCCTCTTCCTTCTTTCCTTCCTTCCTTCTGCGCTAACCAATCTTCCTGTAAATAAACGGACATAGACTAGGCAGGACTGAGAGGGATGAGGAAAAAGGGAAAGGAAAAAAGAGAGAAAGTAGAACAAGTATCAAAGAAAGCTTGTTCAGGATCCTGCTTGTTACAGATTGCGACCGGCTTATGGCGAAGACCCATGAGTGGAATCAAGTAACAGGCAGATGAAAGGGAGAGAAGTCTAGTAACGTAAATCGTCACAAGATTCTTCTGTCAGTATTACATCTTTCATATTATTGGATTGAGCCCTATATGAAATCTCAAGCGGACCGGGAGAGCGAGGCAACTCAACATCTCTACTAAGTATTGAAAAAGGAGAAATCAATTCCGTCCCGGTACTATATCCCCATCGCCAAGCAGCAGCTCTCATAGTCCAAAATTTGGGATCCCGTTACTGCTAACGCCTGTGCGGAGGCTGGCACCTCGACTCCCCGTGGGGGGTTGAATATAAACGCTTTTTTTTAGATGAAGAAAAAAAGGGAACCCTCGGAGAACCCCCCCCCTTCGCCATGAGGATTATCCAGCTTTTTGGCATAATATACGGCTCCCGAATTTCGGGGCGGTTTCGGCAATGGCTGTCGAGTATAGCAAGAACAGGACTTCTCGAACGGAATAGGGAATTCAACGAACAGGAGGGCACAGCGAATAACCTTTCCAAATTTAACGTTTTGGGAACTTACTTCCTAGTATATGTTCACTGTTCCCCCTGCTATGTTACTGTTAACCCAGTTGCGTTTCCTGTAGTCAGTATCCATCCACAATAGATCTAGGCCATCAATGTGAGTACCATAAGTGATGCTATGTGCCTCGGAGCTCTTAACAATTAGAAGAGCTTAGACACCATTCCTTTGATGCACTAGAGCTTGGGAAAGAAAATCAACTAATTATACCAATGATTGAAAGGAAACTCCAAGAACAGACTTCAATAGTGCCAAGCATCTGTAGTTGTACAGCCTCTAGTTATGTGCAGAAGCACAGAATAAGCCCGAAGCAGTCCTGAGTAAACACTAGTAGAAAGTGGCTCCATAGTGCAAACTTACTTACAATAATTAAAACCAGTAGCTAACTTCCCTAGCCCCCCTATAATGCACTCTATAAAGGAGCTCCGCTCTGCATTTCATTCCAGCTATTCAAGGCATAGCCAATCACTCGTTTGTTTCAGCAGTGCGATTGTCAATACCGTAATAGTACCCTTAGACTGCCGATACGAAGGCTTCTTTATACTCTTGAATGCTTAGTTCATTTCTTTATTCCCTGATAGAGTCCTAGCTTAGCCAGGGCTCAGAGGTTTATTCCACTTCTCTTTCCCCTAATTACCTTAACTGTTTCCCGTCCTTCTTGTTGTTCTTCCTTGACCTCTTTCCCAAGTTTCGCCCATGGTGGTATCTAAGGAATTGTGAGCTATGCCATATCACGTCGGCAATGGCCTAGCCTAGATACTTACTATCGTCCCCCACCCGAATATGCCTTCACCAAGCAGCCATAATGGAGTTCCGCTACCATTCCTCTGATACGAGCCATGGTGTATTTCTGCCCAAACCTACCTTCTAATACCGAGTGATCGGGAAGTACACCGTTTAGGTTATCTCATCTCGTACTTTATCACTCGGCTACAATGTGATGACCAGGTGGCAAAATATCGGACAGCGATAGCCTATTGCGTCTTCTGTAACTTCTCCATCAGCCCCCAAATTTGTATTACTGAACCTGAGACCCCACAGTCCTCGTGAGCACCATTTGGTATTCTATATTCCTTGTAAGTATCACAGTAGTAGTGGCTGCCGACACGACAGCCTCTCGATTTGATGACCTCGGACTTCAGCCCGATAGCCGCGATTCCCCGATCCACCTGCATTACCTATCACTCACAAATGAAGCGTTACGAAAACCCTAATTCAGACTCTATCCTAAGCCTTATTGTCAGGAATATTGTAAATTAATTACAGCTCTAAGGTCGACAAGCAACGAGCGATGAGAACATAGCAGAACGCTTCGACCCGGAAAGTGCAAGTGCGGTGACACAGCCCATTGCCACCGGGCCCATTTCACTCCAAAAATTCCATTTCTTGCCACCCCAGAACAGCAAAACCTACCATTCAACAACCACAAGACTCTGCATCAGCCATTGTGAGAAACTCGCTGAGATTTTGGGTCTTCCCATGCGGACTGGGGTTATTTGCGCAGACCTCAAATCACCAGCCTCCCTATCAAGTACCTTTTTCTACGGGCGCATACAAATTTCGGGTCCTTACACTAAAATTTAGTGCTCTTTTACACAGAATTCCCATACTAGGCAAACCCCAGCCCAATTGACAAAATAAAGCCTAGACTCAGAATCCTTAATTAGGTTCTTATGATGAACTACATCCAAGAACCTTTACCAGACTACAAACATCTTACCCTCACCGTTGCCACGCAAAGAGCCTCTCAGCCCAAAGCCAGTCAGACGACGCCACAGGCACTCTACCAGCCTAAACACATCAGTACAGTACGAGTACATTCCCCACCACAGAACGAACCAGTGAAACTCAGGCAATATCCCCAACTTCACGAGAACTCACATTTTATCTCACCGACCATACGCTCCCCCACCAACCATTTTATGAAAATTCACAACCTCCCATCCGCCTCCCAATGCCAGTCTAATACCATGGCAAAAGAAACCACCCGTACCCCCCAATGTGGAGACCCAACAAATAGCAATTTCGGCAGAGCTCCCGTGCCACCCCTTCTCCGAACCTTCCATCCCACAGCCATACAACGCGGGCGATAAGAAAATACGTCCCCAGACGAACCAAGCAGCCCAAGCAAGAAAGAAAAAAAAAACATTAGAAAATTCCCATACTCGTACAAGTATCTGCCCTCCCTTGTCTTACATGACGCAGGATCAACCTGTCAACAACGAATGATCTGCACAACCCGCTAATCTAACGCCGAACCCAAAGGGGGTACAGCTCCGATCCAAATACCCTCTGGTAATGTTCACTTCCTATTATTATATCCATCACTCGCAACTCGTCGGCACATAGCGCATTTCATTCCACGACAGGACATTGCATATGAATGGGTGGATAGTTGGTGGCGTTTTACTGTGTCTGACGAATTCCTTTTTGTTTTTTTCTTTTCACTACGATGCACGCTGCTTAAGATGACTCGGAGGCGGGAACCGATGGGGTTCTGATAGCCGAGAGTGTTTTGCGCGGTGGGCGGGAGATGGGGTATCATAGCATTAGGAGGTAAGGTTGTAATCATTTGAATAGCTTTTGTCAGTGTGGTTCAGCTCAGGGTGAAGAGAGAAAGAGCGGGCGGGGTACTCGAGTAGATTCAAGCCACCTGCCAAACTAAGAGGGGTCAATTTAATGTGACCGGTGCTTTCAAGAGCAAGCAGAAGGGCAGCTACTAAACTCTGGAGCCTCCGGGATTCCCTATTCTGGCCTTGTTGGCCAATCTAACCAGCCGCTCCCCCTCTCCTTTCTGGGTTGATATCTACTAACAAGAGTTATTTAAATCATAAGTCAATAAGCAAGAGAGCGGGAAGGGAGGGGGGAAGAAGGGGGTTTGGGAAGCTCGGTAGCCGGTATGGAAGATGGGTACTCGTCGCAGGCAAGAAGTATCCGATCTCAGGGGTCCTTGATTTGGATGGGAGCTCAGATACGTACAGACTTTCGGCCATATTTTTTGTGAATCACTGTTATCGGGCACTTCTTGCCTGCTACCAGCAGGAGAGCAGTTGGTAACATGGAAAGTCTGGTTTTTTAGGTTTTTTTCCCGTTGTTGGGGATTGAAGGTGTGGCAATTGCTTATACAAGCGAGTGATTCAGCGTGATGGCTCTTGATATTGTTTCAACCAGGTATCAGCATGATAGGGGTCCGTACACCAGAGCACAATTCATACATTAGAAGGCCCCGACCGCGAGGCAAGCCACTCCCCCATGGATGCATTTCCGGGAAACACGCATACAGTACAGTGAAACCACATTGGAACCAGAGAGGGTTTTCTTTTTCTTTTTCTCAAAGTCATATGCTACTCGTAGGATTCCAACGGATTTACCGGCACCCACTCTAGACCTTACAACGCGCTGACACCTACCTTAACCATTAAATTATATCATAACTGACAGGTGGAGATACCAAATCGCAATAAATGACTCGCTCCCTCTACCATTTCCTTGAGGAGGATACTACAACCACCAGCCCCATGGCGCTCAACAACGAGCTGTCACAAAAACAAAGATAGGGGGAAACCCACCATACCCTGTCTAGCGCAAACATCGTCCCAAAGCCAGGTAATAAAAAAACCAGGTGGTGGGTAGGCAAAATGTACTAGTCCTAGGCAAGAAGTATCGGGAAAAAGGAGTCGTGAGTTTGCGATACGCGTGGGGTTTTCTCATATTTTGCGAATCCCTGTTTGTGGGTACGAGTGCTTCTTGCCTGGGATAGGAAGCAGTCGAGTTCAGAGAAAAAGGAGTATGCTAAATTAGGTAGCAAGCTTAGGTAGGGGGAAGATAGGCCACGCATTCCGCAAGGTTGGTTGCTGAAAATAGGAGGTGAGAAAAAATGAAATGAAAAAGCTATTCAAATGCAACGGTTATGGTGTATTGTGGATGGTCAACGGTATTGTAGGGGCGGGGTATAAAACGTATCTTAATAGGAAGGGTTCTCTGCACGAGCGTCCACTCCAAAGGGAGCCCCATCAGACAATCCCCGTCATGCGGGGGGGGGATGCTTAATGTCAAATACAAGTAACTTAGCAATATCCAAGCTCCTGGGCCGTTGCCCCATCCCCAATGATACAAGAGCGAAGGCTCAGAGAAACATACATTAGAAATGGATGAAGAGGGAATATCCACCTTTCTATGATTACCAACCACCATACTGAAGACTCTCAAACCTCATAGCTCTTCCAGATTTCCACCTCAATTAAATATTTCTGATAGGGCCAAATAAGAGTTATGCAAACAGACTGGTTGAGACAAGACCACTTTCCTCAGTATAACTGCTGTAGATTGACATTCTAAACTTTCCAATATACTTCCTCAGTCTGTTTAGCCCTTACTCTATTGAGACAGGGTGAAGACCTAGAATTACTCAACACAGGGGCAGACTTAGCACTATAGAAGCGCATGAGAGGGAGGGAATTAGTTGGATTTTTTTTCCCTTCCTTTCGCAGAGCATATAGCGAAATTTCTTATGAGGCTGGAGATTTTTCCTTTTACAAGGGGATCCAATTTGGGACCTTTGAATGTTATCTTTTAGTTATGCTTTGATGGTTTTGGTACTCTATTCCCATTCACTTTTTTTTGAATCGGGGACACTTGTCTCATTTCTGGACTTTCTAGGTCATATGGTGCGGGCACCTTGGAATCGGCCCTCAGTGCCATCCAGAGTAAGTGCACTTGCCAAGTCCTAATGTGGTAAGTGTCCTACTGCTTTAGGCAACAGATTGGTATATTATTACTCAGCCGAACCTTTTTCTCCCAGACAAGTGCCAACCCCCCGCTCCACCCAAATTTTGCCTCAGCCTTGAGAGCTATGACAGAAAGAACCCCCCTCTAGAATGAAATCTACTGTGTAAATTTGTTCTTTACATGATTTAAGACCATTATACAAGAAGAAATAAATAAAACAAGGGCATGTGACATTGTTGTTGTTTGCCCAAAAGTTCGGAAAATTCCGCTACCGGTCCCATACAAAGCCCACAGGAGATTCAGAATAAAATCGATAACAGGAGATGCCTTTGCACAAGCTAGGGGTTATTACACGGGCTAATCTAAATTAACTGTTCACTAACATTCCAGTGGCGCTTGTACTGAGTACTTTACAGTAGGGCGCTTGCCATGAATCTCGTGTATTTTACAAGGACTGACAAAGGGGGGGAATATTAGTACTCGAGTACTCGTACTACATAGCACACTTCACCCCTGAGGGTAGTGTGGCTGATTCGCTCGGAGAAGGGGTATAAACGGACTTTACCGGAACAGGTACACTCGCCCCCCGCTATCCCGGATCACGCTGAACCGAATCCCTCGCTGTCTCGTATGAAACTCGGGCGAATTCCGAATTTCTTCTCACCAAAACCTGACCTGTTGTCCCGGATCACTCGCTGTTCTGGATAGATTCTTCAGATTTTGGCCGTCCGGGATAGCGGGGTGCGACTGTAACAATTGCTTGAAACTGCGAGGCTCGGAGATTAGGCGCCAACCCCACTAGGATCGATCCGGAGTGGGGTAACTTGACAGGGTTGGTTGGACAGTTGGCGGAAGGAATGAAGGTTGGCAGCTTGGCCAGTTGGTTGGGTAAACAAAGTAGATGCGGATACTTGTACGAGTACTTGAACTATACCGGTACTTGTACTACATTGTGCGGTTCCAAACAACCCCCCAAGCTCGAGCATGGAGGGGCCCTTGCGACGGAGGACAGCGCAAGCACGAACGGCAGCATATCTGATGAGAAGAGAGATTTTAGGACCGGATCCAACCCAGGCGCAAGAGAAACTCCAAATTTCCCGTAGCTCAAAGGCCGCTCCGGTTAACCCCCGCTGTCGGCGCCATCGAATACAATGAACCTACTTCAACAAAAGAGGTTAGCACTTTGCAGCAATACCGCAAGTTAACTTAGCCCCTTGTCACGTCTACAGGAGAGGAACACAGGGAAAATTATACGCGGATAGGGAAACTACGGTGTCGTTGAGTATGATATGATATGGTACCACGGCAGAAGAATAGGGCCGTGGCAAAGAATCAGAAAGAAAGGCTTAAAACTGAAGCCCGCGACCAAGCCAAACTTGATCCATACTTACACAATTCGAGTAAAAAAGTAAGCACTCTAAATTCCCAATTTTACCTTCCCACCTTTTTCTATTACAAGGCACAAGCTACATGTGAGAGCGCCCACACAAGTATCATACAGTACAGTACTTCAGTCGTCCAACACAGGTACACAAAGGGCGTTCGGCTACCGTAAGTCCTGATCCATGAAGCACATGCGTTGGTGGGATGGTACGAGTACCGTAAAAACGCCTAAGGGCCATCCGTCTCTCTCGCGCAGGACATTGCTAAAGCTAGCAAGTTTTCACGACTCCAGTGCGGAGAATAGTATTGATTGGGCGGTTGCAAGTGCAGGCAGGTTAGCTTCCTTCCCCTCTTTCCTCCCTTCCTAAATTTTCTCGGACGAGTGGCAGAAGTAGGCGAGGTTTTTCTTCTTTTTTTTTTTTCTTTTTGCCTCCTTCTCTCCTCTATGGCCCAGAGCCCAGCAGTGTGCCACACATGCCTCTGTCATCTTTTCGAAGCATCGAGGGGCAGGGTATTACTTTGTATCTAGGTTTGGTATCTTCCCCGTTTTCTGTGGTCCCTTGATTCTCACAGCTCCCGTATTAGTGCAGGTAGAGAGAACTATACTCGAGTACTCGAGTACAGACGAGCCGGTTTGACAAGGTAGGGATACCTTGTTGCTCATCACAACAGCCGGGATATTCATAATAACGGTAACTATGTCAAGTTAGGAGCCGTGATCAGAATACTATATGACCGTACGTACATGGGTATACTCGAGTAATTGTCGGAGCTGAGCTTGGAAGCCAGAAACTACTGTACTCGAGTAGATCCCTCATAGAACGACTTTGTGGAGTCCTAAAGCTTCATCATCCCCACCATGATAGAGCCTATTACAAATGAAATAAGGGATTCCACGGCATAGCCAGCGCCCTCATCGCGAGCCATACACCGAAATACTGGCCACCATTCCAATTTTGACTGAAGTTCAACCTATTCTATCGCCCAAACTTAATTATTGCTCGCTTCGGCTAATGCTCGTTATGCCGTGGAACACATTAACCATAAAAGCTGTACTCGAGTATGTACCTGACTTATCACTACTCCTAGATATGCCATGCTCTGAAGTAGCATGGAAGCCAAGATTCGGGGGAACGGAGAAATAAAGCACCCAAGCTGCCAAACGCGTGTACTAGTACTTGAACCCCCGGTCGGATAAGGTAAGTACCGACCCACCCGCCATGATCCAGGTCGAGCTCAGGTTCGTGAACCCTCGGCTTCCGATCCACCCCCAGCAATACAGTCACGAGCACAATATTAACACATAATATTATACCTCTATCCAAAATTCTTGTTCAGCATCGTGCCGCGGCTAGAGAGTCCTCGAAGGCAAGGACGGGGGAATCACCTCCCAAAAATCCCATGACTCTAGTTGAAAACGATGAGAGGAATGAAAAATAGAAAATGGGAGTTGGAAAACACAATCAATTCTCGTTATACAAAGGGCTCCTCAATTTGCCATCTTTTCGCTGGGCTCTCACCCCCAAGAGTGGAGGCGGAAGGATAATTCATCAATAACAGGGCTATAGCGCCCTCATCGCGTATTTGCCAAACGGTGCTGTTTGATAGCAGGGAAGAAAGGAGGGTTCAACCTGGCTGAAACACCACCATTAGGCTACGAACAGAAGGCGAACGTAGCCCTCTCCCTCTCCAAATCGGAGATATCATGGAGCGGAAACATGTACTCGAGTACTGGCCCAAGGCCAACCCATCACCCCAAGCATAGAAAAGCGCCAGAGCGAAAAGGGCTAGATAGGGAAAGCCAACATCAAGAAAAAACAAGACCCAAAAGGTGCAGGCTACCTTACGCACCACCTTACTAGTACAAGTCAAGTTCAAACAATAAAATATCCACGACTTTACCAGACCGACATGACCAAATCCAGCAGCGATTTCTAAACGCACAGTGCTACGAAGTACGGACATGTTTTCAATCCCGGAAGATCCCCCGCGGCTCTGTATTGCAGGTACATATCTGTAAAAGCCGAAATAAATACCAACAGATCTCCTTTGAATTACAAGATAGTCACCTGGAGAAAAAAACTGATATTACGACATGTCAGTAATCAAGCGGTTTAAATTACACGTACCTCAAAAAAGGTTATTCGCGACTCAGTGATAGCCCACGACCCCTTCCCCCACTCAGCGGAAGACCGAGGATTTCAATCATTGCTTCTGTTGCGATAAGCCGCACTTCCCAATAGCGTCCACCCAAGCAGTTTGAAAGCGGTAGAGCTGCATCCCTTGGGGTGTCCTAGCTGATCCTGCCCTTTTTTGAAAGACAAACACGGAGATCCCATTCCATATTGGTCCAGCAGTTATATACAGGTACTGCACACACTAACCCCAGGGGAGGCATAAGGTGTCATATCTGAAAAAATGAGGCGAGGTTCTTCTGGGCAGTCGTTGGGTCGTTGTGTAACAACAGCGGTATCCTCAGATACTGACCGCCAGATACAAGTATGGGCCGTTCTCTAACGACATTTAAAATAACCCCAAGAGCAATCCCTTCACTCCAGTATACAAGCACACTCTAGCTCGAATCTACACGCGTGTCCTCAGAAGGCTGGGATGAGGTTGCCATAACCATAAAACTAAGGGGGCTAAGCAACCCGAGTGAGAATGCGTGATCTTACCCAATTCCTGCCTGAAAACAGCGTGCCAAAGAAAACCGATGAAGGAGGCAAGCAAAAGGAAAGGAAAAAACGGAAAACCGAAACCCTTATGCCTGATGGCTTTGAAATGCCGTAAGGGGCCGGTAACTGCTATGATAGAGCCTACCTGTTCCCTTGACAATTGGCATTGCTGGACCGTGAGACGTAGTAAGATCAAGCATCCCGTAGAAATTGGCCCATTGCAGCGTCCAGAACGAGCACATACATACGGTACATATACAGACCTCTCGGTTTCAGCCCGCTAGAACCACCCTCTTTCTTTCTTTCTCAAAGTTCAAACCACAACAGCTGCAGTTCGGATCATTTTCCTGTTCGGCACCCTGGGCATTTCCCCAATTAAATAATTGCGCCTGCACCTCCTACTCGACTACTGTAGCTAAATATCCGGATTTACAATACCGTAAGAATGCTGGCAAGTCTGCAGCAACGCCAGGGTTCAAGTCCTCCAGCCGCCATATCTCAAATTCGCTCGTTCACTCGCATGCAGCAGCAGTTGTCCACAAATGTCCAACCAACATTTGGGACCATAAAACTGACCTAAACGACCAGAATAGAAAGAAAAAGAGGAGCAAACACCCCCTCAAAGCTAGACCAAGACCAAGACTTAATATTTAACTTACCACACCTCGGCAAAGATTGCCAGAATCCTGTTTATCTGAAACGGTTGGCTGGTCCTACTCGGTATCTGGGACGCTTGACCTCCGCTCAGAAAGGCGCGAGAATACCGAGAACACCATTCTTCCTAATCTCAATCTACGATAGGTAGTTTTCAACTGCAGTGTCTTAAAATCGGTTCTTGTACTGTAAAGTACTCAATCGTTAACTTACGCATCAAGACCTCCTTGCTGTCCCTTCAGCGCATGACCCGGAGTTGGTCCTCCTTAGACAACTCCTGCAACCAATTCTTGGGAGCGCGCTGCGTCCCCATGCTAAAGCATTGAAACGGTAAAACCCTTACTATGTATAATATAAGCAAAGGTTTAGCCAATAGGGTTAGGAGAGAAAAACTTGAACAATGACAGGAACAACCAGTAACGGTACAAGTACTGTACAGGCGCGCTTCTGCTTCTTTGCGCTTACCTACATCTGTACTCGTACCACTCCTCCTGGGTTTGCTGAACAGGCGTTGATTTAATCTTCTAATCTTTTAGTTCCTCCTCTGCAACATCCTTTGGACTGAGCCCTTCCTTCGGTGAAGCATCATACGGTACTCGCCACTCGCGTGGGGTCCGATCGCGGAACATACAAGTACCGGTCGCTCCTCGATCCTACCAGCCGCAAAACTTGAGACCGTTACACCAGTGCAGTTGGAATCAAGGAGGGCACCTTCTCACAAGTATGGGGGTACTGTACGAGTAAGCATTGAGGCGGACAGGGGTTCACCACGGCAAAGCCTCTTGGCCTTTCAGGCATTATTCCTACAAAGTTCAATCATTTTCATCTATCGCTGTACTGTACTGTACTAGTACGGTACTACCAGCAGTACTCGTACATACTGAACGCTTGGGCTCCAAAACCCCTGTCCGCCTCACCACTTGCCTCCAGCCCGAGTGCTCAGTACAAGTACAATGTTATACCGCACACAAGGGGTATCAGGATGGAATAGCACGCAAAAAGACAAAAAAATAAAAAAAAATAAAAAAATAATAATTTAAAAGTACTTGTACTATAACCGAGCACTAGTACTGTGCAGCCGTGTGCCAAAAGTTCTGGCACCTGCTGGTGCTGTAACACAACAGGACTATAAAATTTGATGTCACGGTACCAGCCGGGGTGCCAGAACTCCCGGCACACTGCTGTACCACTACTACGAGCAGTACTCGAGTATCCAAAGCATAGTGTCCAATGAACCCCGCGAGCCAAGTCATGCACAAGTCTCAAAATCTACTAGCATGATACTATGGCAGCCATTATTGTGTTCACTTCTTGGTTGAGTCAAGCTTCCCCGCCACTCTTTACAATACTCGAGTACTTTATTGGTGACAACTCGACACTCTGCAGGAACAAATTCAAGTGATCCCGCTGGAAGTATTCGGATTGGCTTCCTCGAGTATTAACCCCGCGACATGGAAACAAATTTCTCGAAACATGGGAAAAAGGAAAAAAGGAAAGTGGAGTCAAGCCACGATTCTCCACGCATCCAAACATCAAAGGAATCTCGCAATGTAGGTTCCCAGCAAGACAGGGTCCCGCCCATTCGCCAAATCCAAGGCCCAACGTCTCTGTTGCGGGGCAAAAGTGGAGAACCCTTATTTCAACGACATCCTACCCACCCCTCAAGCCCCCGTTCTCTTGACACATTCCCCCTGGAACAAAAAAAAAACGGAGCCCGGTTGTTGATTTTCATCCCTTTTCTCCTTTCTCTTCATATTTCCGTGCGCCTACATCAGTTAGACTATGGTTCCGTCTTCCCCCCTTTTGAATACATAAGCTTTTTTACATGTTCAACAGGAATCTCTCCGTCCTATTTTTTTCTTTCCCCCCACCCCCACCTCATTTCCCATCCACCCATCACTATTCAGTCAGTACGGTACCATAGCCGTGACAAGGGAGACCCCTCCCCCTCACACACTGTCCAACTGCTGGTTCCCCAAAATTATGAGTGGCCTAAGCACTCGAGTATAAAAATATCCGCCCAGTGATAATATATGCAGAGTGCTCTTATTCTAGAGTATCCTTTGTTTATTTGTGCCACCCACGAAAAAGGAGAACTCTCTTATTCCGGCCCATCGCACCTACAGTCGCCAGATGCCTAGCAATGAGGGAAGGAATATGTGGTTTCTTGAGTTAAAGTCGTTCGATCCCCTATTCGATACATGCTGCAGTCCGGGCCCCGGCTTCCAAATAACTAGGATACATTCACAGGGACTCACTCACCCGCTCATGGACATTAATCCCCTTGTGGTGCTTATATGCAATTCTAGAAGAGAAAGCGCTTACTGTGGTTTTTCTTTTTTTTTCTCCCCTGCTGCCCTCAACTCACATCGTAACCATTGTAATATTCTATTTCACGATCTCGATCCCAAACTGCCTTGATATGCACCATGCCAATTACTTGCTTTCACAAAATAATATGATGCCACACCTCATCTATCATATTTTTCCCACTCTAGAAATCACAAAATCCGCTGTGGTACTGCACTGTAAGAGTATTTCTTTTTTTTTTTCTATGATACGTAGCCAACATTTCTTACTCCATGGCTCCCTACACAGTCGCACCCCCACCGTCCGGGCGACCAAAATCCGAAGAATCCGTCCGATGCAGCGAGCGATCCGACAACATGTCCAATTTTGGCGTAAAGAAATCCGGAATCCGCAGTGATTCACATGAGACGACTAGGCACCCGGATTGTCAAGGCAGCGGGGTGTGACTGCATTTACTTACTGGCCACCTACCGGTACTCTACCGTATTCATTTGATACATAAGTGTGAAAATAAATGAAAATAAATGGCGCACAATCACCCCCATTCTAATATCCCTGAGCGTCCAGACCACACAGCGTGCCACCTGATACTCATGTTGCGTCCCTCATTTAGGGCTCGTCAGGAGCCGGCCCGACCAGAGTCCACCATACCTGTGCTTAGGGAACAGGAGAATTGGATCAGAAATTGAAAAATGACATGAGCGGATAGCTACCGGAAAAGTTTCATTTAGCAGTTTGGACAAATCTAATCGTGTACTGCACTTCTGGCGCATACCCCTGACGTTGAAAAACACAAAATCCCGTACGAAATACAAGAGCAACTAAATGGGGTGACGGAGAAGAGAGGGGATAAGGAGTATATTGGGAGGAAGGGGGTAGAAACCGGCCTCATCCAGTACTCGAGTACTAAAACTAGTTGGGGGGGTCAAGCCAGCGGCAATACTGATGGATACTTGGGTTCGTACATACCCATCATGGGACGTTAGGGACTGGGTTAATGCAGAGTAAGAGGGGCGGGGGAGGGGCCCCCATCACACCGGGCATAGCCAACTCTCACGACACCCCCGAAATAATGGCAGCTACTCGCACCTTCTCCAATACCACGTTTACTCTCATCGTAACACTCGAGCACACCGCAGAGCTCCTATCTTGTTAGATTCACTATGGTGTGGTGGCTCTTGTCAGGTTAATTGTCTACTCGAGTATGTTGACTGGGGGTCCGTTTGTTTTGTCACCAAGTCTGTGCGTAGCACTAGTATTGCCGTGCCTATTTTTCCGGGCTTCAACATATACGAGTACTGTACCTAGGATTGCGCGAGTATTGGCAGTGGACGCGTGCTCCCTATTTAAAGCTGCCATGGTGCGCAAATACATGGAATAGGTGTGTATAGCTAGGGTGTTGGAAACGGAGTCTAACTTTCACTTTGACTTATGCTGCTTAGCGATCACAGAGTGATCTCGCCCTCGATACCGGAAGCATAGTTGCATGTATACCATACCTATTATGTTAATAGGGAGATATATGGCACCTGTATACTGTACCTTGGGAAGTGACTTGACTAACACCACATTCTGCCGGGGAAAACCTTCGGGGACCTATCATGCTTGTATCATGCGGGGGAGTTGGAGGTGCTTTCCATCCTCCTTTCCATCCTCCATGCAAACAGAAAGACAGACAGACTGGCAGGAGCAGCTTTTCCAGGGAGCCACTACACCGGAAAGCCTAGTCTGGCCAGTGCACTACCGGCATAGTACTGGTAGCGTGTACTCGTACGAGTACTCGAGCACAGTGCCGTGCCGTATTGAAATATCCCTGGATTGGGTAGAAAAGGAGGTCAGGGCTATTACTTCAAGAAAAAAGAGATCTGCATACCAAGTTCAACTCACCCTCCAAGAGACATACGGCATTCACAAGTCCTGGCTAATTAATACAATGTTCGATTGCACGAGCACCGTGGTTGGACACATATGCACCACACTTCTTGCCCGCTCTCAAGTCATTATCGGCCAATGTTTTGTGCGGGTCAACACGCACAACCCGAATTCGTTATGCTAGAACACCGAAAACCCGAGATTTGCCGGATATCAGCTCGGTGATGTCGCCCACCTTCCAGGTTTCGCAAGGTTGTATGTATCCGCACAATGGTTGAAAGTAATCGCATGTAATATCCGCGAAGGTGAAGCTGAAAATTCGCAATAGTGCTGGCTAATATACTGTATTGGGCAGACCACGAATCAACTACTCGTATTGACCATGGCAGCAGTGGAAGAGAAGAGGAAAAAGAAAAAACTAGGAGTGATAAAAATAAACTCACTCTTCACTTTCAATGCAACAGAACAAGCACTGTGCTCGGGTGTTGGCACTCGGGGCAGGGGTAAAGCATTGGGACAAACAGGGGGGAAAATATCTGTGTGAAGCCCAAAAAAAGGGCTGCTTGGCCATTACAGTACACCGGTGGCGTTACTTTCCCTTTTGGGTATCCTGGAGTCTGAACTTATAGAAGAAGGAAATTTTGCACTGACCTTCTATCCACTTGTTTGTACTCGTACTTTCGCCAATACTCTACGCCTGCCGCGAGTACACTTGATCACGGAGCATCCGTGCTCGGACGGAATTGTAAATCGGTATTATCAAGTACGGTACTTGACTCAAAAGGTGCCTCTTAGGCAAGTTTGTACGACCTTGTACTTGTGCAATGGCAGACAAGAAGGATCCGAAAACAGGGGTTGTGGACTTCTATAGGCGCTCGGATGCGCACTGGTTTTTTGCCATATACCGGTATTTTTTCTGAATCCCTGTTTTCGGGAACTGCTTGGCTGCTGCGAGCAGTTACTCGTACTTCAACTTACTGAACTCGGGAACTTGCGTTCTTGGTCTACCGTACTGTACGGTGCCGGTATGTCGTGTGTCCACCAGCCCATCGCTCGTGCCTACGCCAATGCCTCTCCAATGTTTCAACCCGGCTTCCTGAGTCGAGGAAAAGAGGAAGGAAAAAACAAGCATCCGGCAACTGCAGGTATCCATGCTTCAGATAGGATTACAGTACTTCCTCCAGCTTTGAGTAAGTGCTTATGTTTACGGCCCGAGCGAGCCCTACAAGTACCACATATCTGAGTACTCGAGTACTTGAGTAATGGCTTATGATATAAGTTGAAACAAAAGTGAAGAAAAAACTTGCTACACGTACTCGTCCTGTACTGTAAAGAGACGGGAGGATCAGGAGGCGCTTTGGATTGGCTTGGGTGGCGCAATTTTTCGGAAACAGCTTTTTTTCCTTCTCTTCTTCCTTTCCCTTTTCTCCTTTTCTCCACAAGGTTCCCTGTACAGCGGAAATTAAAGGCGGAAGGTCCCACTCCTTGCCCTAATTACCCAGTTTGTTTTTCTTGTGGTATTTTTTCCTCATTGAGAGATCTCGGAGCAAGGTTATGATATGTCAGTTATTCCGGTTTTCACGGTGCTGCATAGTAATAGTGGCGGACTGGTAATCGACACTTGTCTTGATTCGCAGTGGCTTATTAATTGGCGATCACCTTCCTAATTTGGTTAGGTTATTTGCATGGTGTAATTATGGGCGATATTTAGTGCCTCATTAGGCATAGTTATGCCAAGAAATTACTCAATACAATTAGCTTTGGGGTCTGTTAATTTGGCACCTTCCTTGCAAGAATCTTTGAACTGCTCCAGCACTGCAGGAAGTCTGTAATCCTTCAGAGAATCACCAAATAGATACTTTTACAGAAGCTTTTGGGGTTATGGATTTTTGTTGTTGTTGACTTAGAGGGGTCTGAAGTTGGCCATATTTGCCTTGACTGGCACTTTACCGAAATTCTTGAATTGCTTGCAACACCTACTCGTAGATGGAAAAAATTCGCACATTGACCAATCAAGATTGCATATAAGGTTTGGCCTAAACGGAGTTTGCAAGCGTCTTATATCAGCTTGCTTAGCTGATTATGATTAGCAGATTTTGATCTGGCCCTACCGATTTTGTACGGAGCTCGGAATTATCTACTGTACCGCCTCATGCGAACCATCTCTTCTATCTCCTCACGTAGAACACAATACGCTTTGAGAAAGTGAACTTCGGAGCTGCACTCCAATTGGCTCTCCATTAACATAAGGATTAGTGTTTGAGAGTGCAGGTATTGCGACGGCCGGGCGCTGATATGTTTCTCGTTGAGGTGGTTGGTTCTTTGAGGCCCCGGCAAGGTTTCACACACCATACCACTTTCTGGTTCCTGTTTCCACTCTGGGCGTTGGTTGCTACACGTGTACAGTAAACAGAGTGGTGTGTCCAATCAAGCGTTGTGTTCCCGCGCCAGGACGACGTTAAAACTCTTTTTTTTTTTGGTGTCGGTAAAGTAGCACCAGCAAGGGAATGAACATCGTGTCTTGTCGTTGGTCCTCAGATTTGTAAGATTTTCTCTTTTTTTGCTTCTTCTCTCCCTCAACGACACGACACACAACCACGACCATCCCTGAGGAATTTCCACATTTTTTTTTTTTTTTTTTTTTTTTTTTTTGGCACTGCAGAGTTTGCAGAGATTTGCTAACAGGTTTTAATGGGCTTGTGCGGCGGTGTCTCGGGGATGTAAGGCGGTGTAGTGAGCGGGAGTCTTTTCCAAACCACTCTCTACGAGTACTTTCGTGGGGGAAGTCTCAGGATCCCTACAACATGTGCGAGTACCATGCGGTGAACATACCTAGACCGATTCTTCGCCCTCCTTATCCTTTAGAAAATATATACCATTGATCGAGAAGCCCTAGTCGGTGGACTTCAACCTGGCCTATGGTAGCTTCAAGTTCTCGGCCGGCGGCTTTTCCCTCCTCGCCCTCCTCTTCTAGCGTGATAAACTACTGATGCCGCATGCCATCTTCTTGGATATATTTCATAGCACCTGCCTATTGCAGGAATACCAATATTGTTATACTGCTTGCATATATCACAGAATATGTGTAATACATTTTTTCAAAGAATTGCTGAGACAAAAGAAGTTGAAAAAGGTAGAGGAGAAAAAAAAGGAAGAAAAAAAATATAGACGCAAGAAATCAGGACAAGAGTAGGTTTCAAGATAACAAATGGCGGCTACTTCCGCTTAGTTTTTAATAGTATCTTTTTTTTCAAGGAACTCTTTTCCGCCGTCTTGATATCTAACCTATCATTCTGATTTACATAACTTTCACAGGGACTGGAAGTAAGCCTTTCACCGAAAACACGGCTCGCTTGGATACATTTCCCCGGAGCCTCAATGGCATCATCCTTGGAGGTTACACTTGTGCAACCTAATGGTAGGTGGTCGGGACGGGACCCGAAAGACGATGCTGTTCCAGACCTGTCGGGCGAATCATTGTCGATTGATCAGTCAACTGGCCAAGCCGGTTCTTGCATGGATCAATCAATCAATCAACTGTAAGTTACTCGAGTACTGGTATTTCAACGATTCAATCAATCGCTCGACGAGTCGTGGCCTTAGCTGAGGGGGATTGGATGCTACAGGTATATACGGAACTTTCACACACTCGTATCTGTACCATCAGAGGAAGTCTCACGAGTTGAGGCGCATGTTGTGCTGTATTTGAAACGCAACCGGTCTGAAAGACCACATCTGATATCGCAAAAAAAGCGGGAACGGAGTAGCCGTGCTTGAACGACGTTTGTGAACACAACTACTCTTGCATGCCACCTCTCACTCGAGTATCCGAATTTTGGGAAAAAGGTTATACTTGTGCCAAGGTTGTGGCATATGTCTGCGACACCTGTCATCAGATGACCATACGGATTCATTGATTCACACTGTAATCCCATTCCAATAGAAATCCCAGGTGACCATTTCGAGGGTTTTTTTCTTGGCCAAAGTATCCTACTACTCGTGAGTCATGTCATCCTTGGCTGTGGTCATTTGCAGCTCTTAATCGTTGGGGTTATATAACAGCACCTTGTATTAACAGAGTCCTTCAACTACCGTCTAGAAATGCAGAAGTGCCTTGTTAGTACCTTCTGTTTATTGTAACTCCTGCTTTAGCACTTGCCAGCCTAGATAGCCTGATCTAGCTTGTCTAATATTTGTCAATAGCTCAGGGTTATATATCTGAAAGGTAACCTTCAAAATTATTCCATTTAATATCATGTATGTTTATCAGGATGCAGGAGGTTTTGCTTCTCTATTGAAATCATCTATGTAGTTGTTGGCTGACTAGTTTGCATGCAGGTATGCAACTCCTTCTAGGTTTGGTGCGCAATGCCTCGTCTTAGTGAAAGGTTTTTAAAAGTCAGTCCTTTCCAACTGGCCCTACATCTCAATTAATTCAAGGATACTTACTTGTATTGCCTTGAATTTATTGAAATTGTCAACTATCACATAGGTGATTAGGTTTTCCTTGTGAGTTCAGCAATCCTTTATATATTCATGCCAAGGTTGTAGCTTCTGAGCTACAACCCCAGGATTCTTGCAGGCTCACAACCTGGGGCACTCTAAAGAGTGCCTGACAGTTCAATAGTCCTGTGTGACTCAATGGTCCTTTGTGGCTCAACAGTTCCTTGTGCTCAATGGTATATTATTACTTGGCAAAACTTAGTCACATGAGATAATTTTGGGTTTTAATACAACAATATAAACTATGTCATTGTGTAGCTAAATCAGAGTTTTTACATACTGCAGGTCTTTTGTTCTACATACCCAATACAATTAACATCATGACCAATTATGCTTCCAGCACGGGTATTTGTTCTACCTAGCCAGTGTACTAGCCAGTGTTGCAAGACAGAGAGGTCAAAGCAGAAGGTATATACAGAAAAGTAGTGTCATATATGCATCTGAAGTATGTCAGATAGTGGAACGGAGGGTAGATACAAGGGTAGAAAAGGAAGAGAAACAGCTTCGCAAGGCATGAAGGGCCAAAAAGAGGTCGAATAGGACTGAGCAGAAATGTTTTCTAGATGAGATAAAGGCACAAACCAAGGCAATGAAGGCATTTCAAGCTTTTAAGAACAAAATATCTAAAATGATAGTCAAGGGGATTAAGCAACACCTAAGGTTGCAGAGATTATTGTAAAATAAAAATATTATATTCTCCTTTCAAGTTATATCAAGCCTGGTAGTAATATAAATCTACAAAATTATATTAACCCATTAAGTTTCATTGAGCCACAAAAGGTGGTTGAGCCACAAAGAACTATTGAGCTACAAAGGACTATTGAGCCACACAGGACTGTTGAGCTGTCTGGCACCCTTTAGAGTTCCCAAGGTTGTGAGCCTGATAGCATCCGGGGCCTGTTGCCCACAAGCTACAACCTTGGCATAAGTAGTGGTTTATTATTGAAACCTTGATTGTTCCGCTATAATCCATGTTGCTTGTAACTCTTCCAATTCTAATACTATACTTAATTGCCAACTGACTTCTGGGCACTAATTGAGTATAGATTTTTTTTTAGGGTATCCTATTTTTCTTTCTGTTTGTACTAGCACTTGTCTTTTCAATGTAAGTATAAAGTTGTTTCTTGCATTTAGACTATTTCTACTGGCTTGCAGCAAGTCTTTTGTTACTATTTCTGTATTCTGTAAGAGTAATTTAAAAGTGAGTGAATTTGTAGTCATGTTGATTAAGGAGTAGATTTTATTGTAATCCTATACTATTAGCTGGTTTGCAATGGATGACTAATTCGCAGTAGATATTACAATAAGGCCAGAGTCATTCGAGATATCCTTTGACTGTCATCGTGTGGTATGGGGTTGTAGCACTAATCTCAACTACAAAGACAATATTACTATAACAACTAATAGTACTAGTCAAGGATCCACATTTCCGCTTAGGCCTATCCTTATATTGTATTGATAGTCAAATCCTATGGCTCCTATTATACAATACCAATAGTGAGGCAATTGAAGAAGTAAAGTGATTCTATAAAGGAGAACAGAGATAGTTGCATGAAAAGTCCTAACTATAAACCTTCAAATCAAATCCTACTATGTTTTTTACTATTCCTACTGACTTGATGTTAATACTTGATTATTTGGCTTTATACCTACATAGTGCGACCTTGAGGTTATTCCTTCCTACTTGGTTTTGACATCCTAACTGATCATTCTTTCCTTGTTTCACTTATCTCTACTCCCACCTTGCTTCTACCTATATGAGTATCACTATCCATCTGCTGTACCTACTAGATTTATACAGTATTAGTGATATATTATTACTACTTATTTAGATTCCATTACCTGTTTTGTTAGCACTATCCTGTCACCTTTAACCCTCTATTTTCAGAATATAGATAACTTTATATACAGGCTCTATTAGTATATTTGTTATACAGGATGTTTGTACTTTTGATAAGTTTTTCTAGTTACAATATCTTGTATTTAAAGAGTCTGTAATCACGTAAGCATTCAGATTCTCAAACCTTACAAAACTATGATATTTAATTCTACAAGTTGTACAGTCACTCCAGTAGTTCTATGCCTTTTACTATGTCTATTAAAGACCTATCCATTGACGCTTCTCCTCCTATTCTAATACTATCAACAGGGTCCCTGTGGGATTCTTATAATACTTAGAAGGAGGTTAGAGTCCAGAAGAATATCACAAACTTTCAGCAGACTGGGGCAAAACCCAGACCCAGAACCAGAAAGAGAAGGTAATGATATAATTATATCTAGATTAGGGTTCCTACTGCCATACCTTCATACAGACTCTAAAGGAAAGCCAACTGCAGAACAAATCATCCAAAGAGAACTCCAAAGCACTGAGACTCCTCAGGAACTAAGACCAAGAACCAGCAGTATCCAGGAAACTGACTTTGGACCCTTACGTCTCTCTCTGTAATTCCCTCAAGAAATTTGACACTACCTTGCAGATTCTGAATCTTCTCATGACCTTCAAGACTACCACCACTGGTGCAGATAAAAGGAAAAGAATCAGAAACTGTCAAACACTGGCCAGAACCTACATAAGCCTCCAGCATGATAGATGACTCTGGAGAATAATTAAGAAAACTAAAGATCAAGCTTCTGCAACTATGGAAGTTGAGTGGCAAAGGTGAAGATCTAAAACTTAACTAACTCAAGCCCTGGTTCAGCAAGATTAAGAAGTTCTTATACAGGTATGATATTCTTTATGATACAGAGAATACAGTGTACTACTATATTGCCTATACAGAAAAGCAAGCACATAGTATCTGACTCAACTTCATGGATGAATTTGAAGAAAACCAATACTTTCTCTAAGAATTCAAGAAGAGCTTTAACTAGCTATGTAAACCATTGACATATCAAGATAACTCATACCTAAAATGGCAGAAGATACAACTCCTCTTAGAAGGCAAGTGATAGATATATGGGAAATAGTACAGATATTATAATCTGATAGTATATACAGTTGAGAGGTTACTATATGATGAGTACATGCTCCAGTCCCTCTATTTTCCTCTCACATGAAATTCTTACCCTTTCTAGACAACAAAAGCTACAGGTTTGATAAGGTAACTGTCATGACACACTAACTTTTACAATGCGCTAAAGCTTCAGTTTCTCTTTGGTGACCCACCTTCCTATACTCTCTCCTTCCTTGTGCAATATAGAAGGCATTGCCTCACTTGGCCCCCCTATTTGTCTGCAATACACACCCAGCACCACACAGCTTCCTCAACCTATTTCAACCCCTTATCTCGTTCCAGACCCACTGGTCCTCTCCCTCAATACCTGCTAGCCATCTCTAACCTTCTCAAATATACTGTAGCTCAGTTCTACTTTTCTTACTCCATACCTCCCATTTTGGACCCAGGCTACCTCCATAGCCTCGCTGATAGGGAGTTCTGTCTCATCCCCCTTGGGTACACTGCCCTCCGTAGAATAAATGAGGTAGTCACCACTGTGAACACTATCTGAGCATACCTTAACCCACTGAACCTCCATCCAAACATCAGACAACCTATAGCCAATATGAATTGTCTTAACTCCTTAAAGGAATATGTTTGTGGCCTCTGTAACTGATCACTGCTGGTGTTACCACTAGATCCCAAACCGATCGCTACCTGTCTGGTTCTGCCAAGACTCCTCTAAGCCCAAAGTGCGCTCTCTCTTGATTGACAAACCTGCTTCAAGGATTGTGACAGGTTTGACAAAGATCTCTCTCACCATAACATCACCTTCAACCAGTGGTATAGCTAGCCTACAACTTATGCTGTTGGCCATACCTGATCCTGAGGGGCTAGGAATACGGCTATGCCAAAATTGCTCGCTTAGCTGAGTTTCCTAGTTGCCTCTCTGTAAGGGAATCCTACTACATTTCTACTATTACTACTGACTTGATGTTGGATATTACATATTTAGGTTTATACCTGATAAGCGCTACAATTTGGTTGTCCCTTCCTACTTGGTTATGACTTCCTAACTAGTTAATCTTTCCTTGTTTCACTTATCACTACCCCATCCATACTTCTACCCATTTTGGTATCGCTATTCTCCTGCTATACCTACAGGATTTGTATAGTCTTAGTGATCGCTGGTCCCTACTTGTTTCGATTGCATTACTTGTGTTGTTAGATCCATCCTATCGCGTTTAACCCTCTGTTTTCAGAATATAGTTACCTTGTTAGCTGCTTCTGTTAGCATATATGTTGGACAGGATGTTTGTACTTTTGTTAATTTTCCTATCTACAATCCTTTGTATTTAAAGAGCCTGCAATCCCTTAAGGATTCGGACTCTCAAGCCTCACAGGACGTTATCTTTAATACTACAAGTTGAATAGTTACTCAATTAGTTCTATACCTTTTTACCTTGTCTATCGAAGACCTATCTATCGACACTTCTCCTCCTATCATAATAGGATCTTCAGTGTAACCTACTGCCAAGTATCTTGAGAATCCTAAAGGGACTTTGAAGATACTATTAGGATAGGGGGAAAAGCGTGGATGGATAAGTCTTCAATAGAAAAGGTAAAGGTATGGAACTAATAGAGTGACCATTCAACTTGTAGTATTAAAGATGAGAGTGTTGTGAGGCTTGAGAGTCCGAAACTTTAAGGGATTGCTGGCTTTTTAAATACAAAATATTGTAGCTAGGAAAACTAAACAAAAGCGCAAACTTCCTATCCAACAACATGCTAACAGAGGCAGCATAACAAGGTAACCATATTCCGAAAACAGAAGGTTAAAAGTGACAGGATGGAGCTAACAAAACAAGTAATGGAATCCAAACAAGAAGGAATAAGAGATCGCTAATACTATACAAATCCAGTAGGTATAGCTGAAGGATAGCGATACCCAAATGGGTAGAGGCAAGGAGGAGTAGTGATAAGCGAAACAAGTAAAGAATAACCAGTTAGGAAGCCATAACCAAGTAAGAAGGAACAAGCAAATAGTAGCGCTTATCTGGTATAAACCCAAATAAGTAATAACCAACATCAAGTCAGTAGTAATAGTAGAAACATAGTAGGTGTAACCTACTCCCAAGTATCTCGAGAATCCCAAAGGGACTCTGAAGATACTAT
>QFET01009583.1:0-21302 GCA_003316355.1 Tuber calosporum | reverse complement strand
CACAAGTCAGAACACCATCCCACATCACCAATCGCTCTGCAGTCGCGTCCTCTCACACCATCATCCCTATCGAAACCCCAAAACTACTGTCCGCTTCTAGTTCGCAATGGCCCGCTCTTCCCGCCCTCTCGCCGGGGACGAGGACGAGCAACAGACATCATCGGAAAACGCCTTGCAATTTCACGAACCACTCTCATGGAAAGCTGGCAAGCCTATTCCTACTGGCACCCTCATAACCCGTCTCAAGGCACTTTCTAAGGAACTTGTCGCGCTTGAGCAGGAGGCTGTGGATCGCGACAGTTTGGCGACACCGGCCAAGGAGCTGGTGTCAGTTGGCTTGCTACAATACAAAGATAATGGCGTCAAGGCCTACACAGCCTGCTGTTTGGCGGATATGCTCAGACTTCATGCGCCAGATGCACCTTACACCGCCGTTCAGCTCAGGGTTAGTGCTGCTCCTGCGTTCCTACGCACGCGACGATTGTTTGCCTTGATTGTTTTGGGGGTTTCGGGAAATTCGTGTTTTACCCATTTTTAACTAATATGCCCTCGTCGCGTGTAGGATATCTTCGAGCTCTTCGTACGGCAGCTGAAAGGACTCGCAGATGCTGAGAACCCATATTACCAACAATATCTCTATCTTCTCGAATCACTAGCGTCTGTAAAGTCCGTCGTTTTGATATCCGATATTCCCAATGGAGAGGCCATCACTCTAAAAATTTTCACCACTTTTTTCGACTTGGCAAAACCAGATGGGCCCAAAAATGTAGAGTACCAAATGACCGATATTCTCATCCAACTCATAGAGGAGTGCAATTCTCTCCCGACGGAGGTGGTGGATATAATTGTTGCACAGTTCTTCCGAGTCAATCAAACAGCACTGCAGAACTTGGCTGGCAAAAAAGCGAAGCCTGGTGCGCCAGACGCAAAGGACAAAAGTGCGGGGACGGCACCAAAGGGAAAGGATGAGGACAAACAAATGAAACTTATCAGTGCTTTACCGCCGCCCGCATACAATATGGCCAAGTCTATCTGTAATGCATCTGTTGATAAAATGGCACGCCACATCTGCCAGTATTTCTCAGAAGTTATTCTTGATGCCTCTCCTTCTTCAAGAGCACGCAAGGCTGGTGGACGACACACATCAATGTCTCCGGACTCCGATCTGGAGGATCCGGACGCCGAGGCTGTGAATCACGAACCTTCTGCGGAAGATTTACAAGAGCTACACAAAGCCCACCTTCTCGTGAAAGAACTCTGGAAAGCTTGTCCTGCAGTTTTGCAGAATGTGATACCACAGCTGGAGCAAGAGCTTTTGGCGGAGAATGCGGAGCTGCGAATACTGGCGACCGAGACAATTGGCGATATGGCACTGTCAGGGAATTTCGGCAGCTCAGCCCCTGTCACATGGAAAGCATGGATTGGTCGTGCCAATGACAGGTCAAACATTGTCAGGTCCAAATGGGCAGAAGCGGCAATCAAAATTATCAAGGAACGCTCTGATCTTATGGCCGTGCAGCTTGTCGAACCTGTGGCGGGGAAGCTTAATGATCTTGATGATCGAGTGAGATTAACTGCATGCATTTCCTTGGGCGAGCTCGATTATACAACCATCACAACCAAACTAGGCGCAGATCTTTCCCCATTTAATACGTACGATACGGCAGCAGCGGCTGGGGCTTCTACCGGAAAGGCTAAAGGGAAATCCAAAGTTACCGAGGAAGAAACGTCGGGCTGGGGAAAGAAAATCCTGCATAGTTTGGGTGAGAGGGTTAGGGACAAAAAGTTTTCAGTCAGATGGGAGGGAATGTTTTGTCTAGCCCGGATGTGGAATATGGCATATCCCGATATCCTCTCCGGTAACGAGGTTATTATGAATCAGCTTGGCTGGATTCCTAGTAAGATTCTGGACACATTCTACATCAATGACGCTGAGGTCAACGTCCTCTTGGATCATGTTCTGTTTGGTGTTTTGATTCCTGTCAACTATCCACCAATTGAAAAATCCGAGAGTAGAATTGCTGCTGACAAGCAGACCAATGGAAAGAGCAATGGAAAAGGGAAAGAGAGAGATGCCGCTGAGGCGGAGAAGGCAAGGGAGAAGGAGATACAAGAAGGTGATAAAATACGCGTCCAGCGGTTATTAGTCTTGGTGAGAGGTCTTGACCTAAAGGCAAAGAAGGCTTTGTTTGCAGTCCCGTTGAGACAAATCTCGTATGCCAAAGTCATGGATGTGTTTTTGAAATCCTGTGAGGATTATAATGTAAGGTCTCTTCCCTCGTTTCTCGTAGGTTGCTAACACATCACAGGGTGGCATAATTGACGATGGCGTTGAAGAAGACCTTGTCAAGAAAGCACTTCATAAGTTTATTGAATGGTTATCCCAAAAGCTCCCCGATACCCCCAAAGCTAAGGAGAATTTGATGAAGTTCGCGAAACTTCATGACCGCCGATGCTACCAACTAATCAGATTCTGTTTCAGCCCTGATAGCGACTATAGAACGGTGGTCAAAGCACTCAAAGAGATCAAGAAGAGGATTACGGAAGCACCTGGGTCCGCAATGACCATTATGGAGACCTTGACACCCTTGTTATATAGAGTCAGTCAACTGATTTACAACAAGAGTCACGTGCCGCACATTGTGGAGTTTTCCCGGACGGATGAGTATTCACTTGGAGCTGTAGCACATGAGGTTCTGAAGGTATTTATCCAACGATGGGATGATTTAGATGTTTGCTTATTTTTGATTAGGAAATGTCGTCTTCAAATCCCGCTGTATTCAAAGCAAATGTTAAAGCCCTCTCCGATCTCCTCCAGGAACAGTCCTTGTCCAAGAACTATGGTGCGGCTGATTCCGGCGCAGTGGATACGCTAAAAGCCTGTGCGGGCTTCGCCAAATCTTACCCCAAAGACATGCCCCAGGAGCGCAAGCTTTTGGATGCGCTAGTCAATTTCTCGTTGACCGGGAAGCCACCCGCGGCAGCCAAGTATGCCGTATCCATTTTGATGTATTCCGCGAATCGGAAGGTTATGTATGCATCAGATTTACTTAGGGCGTGCGTTAAGAATTTCAAGTTCGGAGAAGAGCACTTCTTGGCAAAACTTGCCTGCCTTTCGCAATTAGTGCTTTTAGCGCCCGACCAATGTGAATACGAATCTAAGGCGATCACCACTATTGCCAAAGGTGTGTTATTCAAAGTGAGAAACCCGGCGACAGAAGAAGATCAGGAGAGTTCAAAAGAGTGGGTCGACGACGAGCTTCTCGATGATGAGTGCAAAGCAAAATTACTTGCCCTCAGGATTTTAGTCAACAGACTTAGGGCTAACGCTGGGGCTGGGGCTGGGGCCGGCACTACATTGGAGAGTGTCATGACATTGCTTATCAAATTGGTGAATAATGAAGGAGAGTTATTCTCGGAGAAGAATACACCGTTTGTCACCAAATATTCTCTTGCCCAGTCAGAATTTACGCTAACTCTGAGCCTACAGGCGGCCGCATCAATCCCGCCTCCGATTACTTGCAGCTCAGTCATTACTAAAGTTGTCTTACAACAAACCTTACGAGGAGCTCATCACCCCGCTCGACTTTAACAGACTAGCTTGCGTCGCCCAAGATAATTGCTTCGAAGTTCGCAATGGCTTTGTTAGCAAGGTTAAGAGATATCTCGGCACAAACAGACTCATGCCTAGGTACTATACAATCTTATTTCTCATGGCATATGAGCCTGTTACAGAGGCCAAAAACGAAACAATCACTTGGATTAAGGCTCGCATGGCCCACATGAGATCGATAAACAACATAATGGAAATCGTGTTCGCCAGGCTTCTTAGCTTACTCGCCCACCACCCAGACTTTGGTACAATGATAGACGACCTCGCAGATTTCGCAAAGTAAGTTTTCCCATATCCTTTTTTCTTTCATCCCGCATTTTTTTTTCTTCCACCTTTCGTTACCCCTCGATCTTTCGAGTCGCGCATGCGGGATGGAAATAAACCTCCACATCACTTTCCCAATTACGACGAATTTTAGGGGAGAAACAAAATACCGGGGATGAAATTTCCGAAAACAAGGAACAGAGACAGACGGAGCTGATGAAAGTGTGCGCGCGTGGTTCTGCAGATTCATCCTCTTCTACCTAAAAGCCGTCGCGACCGAAGAAAACCTTAGCCTAATATATCACATCGCCCAACGCGTCAAGCAATTCCGGGATGGGCTAAGCAAAGACAATAGTGAAAACCTCTATTACGTTTCCGAGCTAGCTCAGGCAGTCATACGCCGATACGCCGACTTCCACCACTGGAACATCCAGATATGGCCGGGGAAGATCCCCCTCCCAGTGAAACTCTTTGCACCGATGGCCAGCGAGGAAATGAGCCGCAACATCGCTATGAAAACGTTTCTCCCGGAGGGAATAGATATCAAGTTGGACAGCCTGATTAAGCCCAGATCTGCCGGTCGACAAGGGAAGAAACGCAAGGCTGATCTTGCAGCCCCCTCAAACCGCTCCCCCTCCTCTGCCACTTCCGCGAGAAAGCGCTATAAAACCTCTCCATCAGCGGTAACCGCCACAGCAACCGCTCCCAGAGAAGGAGCAGCAGTCGGGGGGACGGCAGGGAAACGCAAGCCCGGCCGCCCACCAAAAGCTCCAAAACAGAAGAAGCGCCCTTCAGCGGAGGTATCCGCGTTGGAGCGCAGGCGCAGCGGAAGAGCCACTAAGAACGTCAGGTATGCAGAGGATGACGGGACAAGCGATAGCGAGGAGGACGTCTCTCTCAATGACGACTCCGAAAGCGACGTTGAGATGGAGGACGGCGATGAGGTTTCTGATAAGGAACCTTCACCCGAAGCGTCAGATGCCGAAGCTGACGATGAGGCGGCGCCGGAACAGGGGGCAGAAGCACAGGAGGAAGCAGAAAAGCCAAAGAGAACGGCACGTAGCGCTGGGCGACCGAGGAGGGATACCGTTGTTGCCGTTTCCTCTGGAAAACCGAAGCGGAAGGGCGTAACTACTACCACTAGCGCGAATGGTGGGAGGAAGAAGACCACGTTACCAGCCAAGAATAAAAAGGTGGAGGTGAAAAAACCTGTAGAAGAAGAGGATGACGATAGCTCAGAGCTATCGGATCCACCGTCGGAGTTAAGTTAGCTTGTTTTGTTTTTGTCTTCTTTTTCCCCCTTGGTTCCTTTTTTCTTTCATGGGGCGTCCCTTGTAGTAGTGAGAGGATGGAGCAGAGCAGAAGGAAGAACTATAGTAATGAAAAGAAATAACCACCCTTGGCCGTAAATGGGGCGAGTGGTTTCGTCGGGGGTGGCTCGCTTGGTTTTTTTTCTCTCCTCTAAGTTGGTTGCTTTGTCTCTTCTTGATTGGCCTACGTTTGTTAGTTAGTTTTACGTTGTACTGTTTTGATGGGTGGGTTGGTTGGGTGGGTAATGTACATGTTCCAGACTGTGATTGTGCTGAATTCGTGATTGGTGGATTAGCCATGGTTTCTCTTTACTTCAACCAAGCTACCTTATGAAGAAACAATCCAGATTCGGGTTCAATGAGAGCTTAAATTTAGTTGGTTTTGTCCTGATTCATTCAATCCTCTGTTGGTGACTCCCGGCCTGCCTTGTTGGTTGGGTGGGCAGGTCACGATGTATCACTCGGTGTGTGTGAACCTTGCCCGGAGCTGGCAGCTGGTGCCCTCTACACATACTATCACTTTCCCCCGCTAGGGGATGGTAGCTTCAGCAAGAGGTGACTGCGCCTCTATCCACCCAACTCGCCTCAGAACTCTTACCAGAATGTGCTGACTACACAACCCTCCCTCAGCACACCCAGGAAATATCACTTGTCGTGAAGAGACTAAGGGTGGCTTAGGCCTCCATCAACACACCCTGAGAATCTGCGCTCTCCTACTTATCATCTGATAATTAAACAGGAGCTTCAAGCCAGCTAAGTTGATGTGTTAAAAATGCTTAGGGGACTCGGGTTGAGACTGGCATCATGCCATCCATCATCGACACTGCGTAACTTACCTAGTAAATACTCTGCTTCATAAGCACCCAGACGCCCCCAAGTTCTGTAGTTAGTATCGTAGTTTAGGGGGCTCGGATATCAAAGGTACCATACCCCCCCTCTCAGAGCTAGCGTCAGGCCCAGTTTATGTCCTCAATACATGATAGATGGATAAATAAATAATATTCCGAGCCCTTTGAAATAGAGGTTTTTTTTTTCCTCCAGAATGGCGGGGGGGGTAACTAGAGTGTGGGTGTTTTATTTTCGGGTTGTTGTGTAGACAGGGCGTGATAGTAGGGAGGTCCACGCGCTAGTGGGTTTGGAAGGGGCATTGAGACCGCCGAGCACTGGGGTGGGGGAGGAGGCCGGACTCGCACTTGTAGAAAAGAACACACGCACGCAAAACTGGATACTCTGGGGAGCGCGTACTGTATTGTATAGTATAGCAGCCGGGGGTGAAAAGAGAAGATATGAATAAAGTTTGAGAATAAAAGAGGCTTGGATAATGGGATGGGAGCCACAGTGTAGTGCTTCGCTTCGATCCTGAACTAGCTTATTATACAACCGCTTACTAAAGCTGAGATTAAAAAGGCGTTGATCACTCCTCAGGTCCCCCCTCCTACTAGCACGGGGTATCGTACGGGTATAGCTATCCTCCATGCTGGGATACCTATCCACAACAGCGCCCACCTGTGAAAGACAGCCACCCTCCCTAGAAACGCCAGAAAGTATGCAGCGCAGAAGGTATGTAGTGTTCCTTGGAAGTCCTTTTGCTCCTCGTGCACCACCAGGAAAATTGGAAAGGCTATCTAAGGAGGGATATGCCAGAGCGAGAGACGGTTTCCCTATCTGCGAGGGGAGGAGGATGAGGGGGGAAAAATGAAAGGAGAACAGTAGGAAAGGCCTTGAACACCCAACTCCCGCCGCGGCGGAAACCGTACATGGTTGCAGCATCTCAAGGGTGCTGAAGGATCAAGACGGCAATATCCGTTGGATGATAACCCATGATGGGGGTGGTCGAGCGTGGTGCAGGTATACTTGCCAGCGCAATGTTCGAGGCAAAGAGGGGCGGAAGGGAGGGGGAGGAGAGAGGAAAGCGGAAAAGGGCAGAAAATATGACAGCGTGAATTTTTTTCTTCGGAAGATTAGGAAGGTGAGTGATAGAATGGTGGCTCTACGGGTGAAGGTTAAAAGTGGAATTTAGTAAACTGGGTAAGTTATGGCACCCTAGTAGATGGCTGATGGAATTTGCTGCCGGGCCTGTAGTACCCTTACTACCCATTCATGCCCGCACAAGGCAGCATAGATAGTGGTGCTCTGCGTGCTACTTCTAGAAGTTGTGGTCGGCACTACCTCGGCCCAGAGGCATCTTTAACTTACCACACCTTCATTCCCCTTTCCAGCAACCAAAATCAAAGACCCAATGGCTGGCCTGGCTCGAACCCACCCGCCCCATGCTCAGCCGTCCCTCCAAGAGTTCGTCGACCCCAAAGTGCAAGTTTAGCGCAATCCACTGAACCCCTAGAGCTCATCATGAGCAAGGGTTGTTCTGCCAAATAAATCCACATCTAGGCAGCAATATCTAGCCTCCCGAGTGTACCTAGCTCTCGTTTTATTCTCTCCAGAATAGCTGTGCAGGCGCCGCTCAATCCTTTTTCATCCCACGGAGCTTCTCTCTTCTCCCGCCTATTGTGGTCTCTCCTAATACCCAATCAATCTCCAACGTGACTAGAAGGAGCCTTCAGCCTACCGTTGACCCTTGAATTGCGAAAGCACTACCTACCCCATCCTTACATTGTAGAAGAGTCTTCAGGGATTTTCCTCAAAACCTCTAGTCTAAGGCTACCATCCAGTATTCCAGGATGCAAATCGGTATCGAGCTTTATTACGGGATACCCTTTGATATCACTAACACCAGATTGTGTAGAGTTGACGATCATATCCAAAGGGATTTGTCTTTGCGTTTCCGATTGAAAATGGGCTTCCCAGTAAGAGACAGTCTCGTATTCGCTACTTTTCCCCAATATCCAGCGCGGAGAGCGTAGAAACACGACTCCCTAACCTGCTACAAACTCATGTAGTGCGTCGACATAAACGAGCGCTCGCTGGAAGCACCTCAAAACCGTGGAAACAATCTCAGAAAACTCTAGTGCTCTGATGGCCTCGTTGGCAGCTCCAAGAATTTCCGGCTACCCCGTCACAAACTACCTCAGCAGTCTCCTGATGATAACTGCTGGCACCTGCTCCTTCTCCCTATAGCAATTGTAGCATAAACGATCGATCACAATATCCTAATCACAAAGCATCGGTGAGTGAGGAACTAGCATGCTTAAGCAATTGCTCGAGCATATGCAGGATTGGGAATCTTAGTATAAGCCTTTCCTGCTAGCACCTCACTATAAATCAGGGTAGCACCAGTTGACCATTTCTATCCTCCCGTCATACTTAAGGTAACTAACCAAAAGTCTTGGCGAAAGGCTTTAATAGGTGTCACCAAGGCTTTTGAGTCACTTTAAAGTACTAGGACAAAAGAATTTTTCCGATGCCCTTTTTACACCAAAGTACCCACCTTCACCACCCTCTCTCGTCGCGCAATGTCTATGAGAATCTGCGCAAATTTGTCCATGCATTAGCAAACCTGTTGATGACATGAAGGATATTACAGAATTCTTAGATATTATAAGGCGATGGAGAAAAGGTTGTTTGTGCACTTTTTTGTATGAAGCCTCGTGCAAAAATTTAGGTTACTTCCGCACTGGTTGATGCAATCATGAACAATGAAGAGAGCTTTGATTCCTTACACTTCTACTTATAGAAGTCGGAATAGATAGTCATTCCCTAGCTGATGGCATGATTTGAAGTGTTTTCATATAAGCAGCGTTAAGAATTGTCTATTTAAAAATGTTCATTTTTGGTGTAAAAAGGGCATCGGACGAATCCTTTTGTCCCTGTACTGTAGAACTCGCAAGCATCCATCTTCTACACGAGCACTAGCTACACCACCGCACCCTCCATGACTTAAAGGTGATACCCAAAATAGGGCCAGTGGTTCATCATCGCCAGGGGTTGTAAAATTGATGGCGGTAGTGTTGTTTGAAACATGGGGGGTGCAACATTGACATGTTTCTCGAGTAACTTCCATTTAACTTGTGGCGTGAACATCTTGGCATAGGCCCTCGACCCGGAGCGGTTGGGTGCGGAAAATTGAATCAGAGTTATATACTGTAAAACCATGAGGGCCCAAGTGGGGCACCGTTTCTTAGCGAAAGTACCTTATCCGCTGATAGAGGTTATAACTACAGGATAGGGACCTGCCAGCAGCGTAGGGGCTAGAAAATGTGCTCGTGTTGAAAGGGAGTTGAAATTTAATCTAACTTGCTGCAAGAGCTTCATTATTGCTACTTAGTGGCCATGGCTTTTGGTGTTTTTAATGCTTCACGCTTTGATTTGCAGGTCGTTTGGCGTAATTCTGCTTGATACTACAAAGGTTGCCTTCAAATTTCAACCCCGCCAGCACGTCAATGCTCTCAAATATCGAAACGTGGCCAAGAAGGGTTAGCTTGAGCCTTTGCTCGTCGCTATAAGGCACCAGCAGCTCGAGGAGGTGGAAAATGCACAAACAACTCCTCGAAGGACTCTACGAGCCTACGACCCTCCCTAGAGACAACTCCCAATTCTACCAGCACACCCAAAGCGCAGTTCTATCAAGCGTCTAGCCCCGCGACTCTCTTGAAAAACAATAGAGAAAATCGCAAATCCATACTCCGCCCGAAAAACCGTAATATTTGTACGACGATCGCCAACCCTCCATGAACCTTGCAAAGACCCCACCACAAGACAATATCACAAACTCTCACTCGCGAATCCCCTTCGATATCCTCCCCCCCCGTGAAAAAAAATACGAGACGAGGCACAAAGTAAGGACGCTGGTATTTCCAGTGAGGGGCTTCCTCGTATAGATATGCGGGTATCGGAGAGCCCGGAATGAAAACAAAAACATGAAACCAAAGAAAGCCCTCCTCTCAACAAACCCTCCAGAATCGACAGTAAAAAAAACCGATAAAAATAGCTGAAGCCAATTGAGAAGTAAAAGATATAAAAGAAAAAAAATCAATACTAGGCATGGCTCTCGGGGACTCCGGGGGGTTCAGTGAAACCGCCAAAGTGGCCAGCACACAGCGGAGGCTTTCTCAATCTCGAACGCTCTTGGCTTATATCCAAATCGCACAAGGCCAACTACGATGTTACAGCGCCTTCTAGAAAAACCTATTGGAGAAAGTTCAAATCTCAGCCTTACTCAAGCCCCTTGGCGATCTCGTATTCTACACCCTCCCCGAACCTACCGGTAATTATACTCGAGAATAGGCATCCCGCATTGTGGATCAAACACGGGACCGAACCCGACCTCCGGAATACGAGATCTGCAACACGGTTATCCCTTCCATCCCTCGCATAGTGCGGTGCGGACTTTATCTTTATTCACCATAGGTTATGCCCCCCCCTCGTGGCGGTATAGTGCTTTACGCGGGGCGCTTATTGGCGCACCGGCATTGTAACCCAATAGGAGCGCTTACCGTCTATACGAGCATAGCATATGGAATAGAGTCGGGCCAAGGGACCAAAGGTTGTCTACCGTAGCTCCTGAATTTGTGACGGGGCGGAGTCGGTATGGCCAGGGGAATTGAGAATATAAATAGTTAGCTATCCGGACAGTGGGCTTCGGTATCACTCGATAATTCGGCTATCTTGTTCCTCAAGTTCATACAAACCCGAGAAGCAGTCAGAGCAAGTAAATTAAACACCATGAAGTCCATCACAGCCTTCGGTTTTATCCTTTCCCTGGCAGCCGCTGCCGGAGCGTCGCCTATGGACCAGATTTTCGCAAGGGCTGTCGGAGATAAGTGCTCCGGCCCCGAAGGCAGTGGGACTTGCAAGAGTACTTCGCAATGTGAGTACGACGGACGAAATTTTGCGTGCAGATACCGACATTGACACAACTCTCCAGGCGACGGGATATCTTATCCACAGCCATTTTGCCCGCATGATCCGGATGACATACAAGTACCTAATCCCCCCAGAATCTTGGAGTCGGAATAATACAGTTGCTGATATATATAAAGTGCTGCGTCGAAATCCCTTGCACGGTTCCTGCTGGCAAAGGCCTCTGCCGTAGCCTTTCCCACGATGGTTGCTCCGGCGGCACTTTCCATCCTGGCACGGCAGCTGTACTTCCCCTCTCCCCCACCCCAAAATCCCCTCCCAAGCTAACTCCACCCTCTAGCCTTGGCCTTGCCCGGGCAGCAACGACATACAATGTTGTGTGAAAACCTCTAATGGCGGGGATGACACCGGGGCCAAAATCCTCGCGAAAGCCCGCACCGCCGCAGGCACACCATACGCCTGGGGCGGTGGGTCTTGCAAAGGTCCAAGCGAAGACCAGCCACCCTACAAGTACGGCGATATTGGTTACGATTGCTCCGGACTTCTGTGCTGGGCTGTATGTCAAGTCACTGGCCGCGACCTCTTCAAAGCCGGTCTCAGAGTCACGCATAGTATGTATTGTGCTAGCGATTCGACGCTTGCTGCGCACGGGATGCGGAAGGTGGATTATGCACAAAGGAGGGCTGGTGATGCAGTCTTCTTCGGCGATGCGTGCAGTTGCGCTAATAGGAATACTATTCATCATGTCGGGATTATGATGTGAGTTTTCTTCAGGGGGTTTGATGGGGGTTGAGGCTAATATTAGGGGATTAGGGACTCGGGAACGAGGATGTGGAATGCACCCAACGATAAGATCAACAAGGTCGTCGAGTCGAATATCGCGACGTTTGGGGAGAAGCCGTGTCCGAAGGTTGTTAGGTTTTCATAAGGTTGAGCCAGTTCACAGTATCTCACTCGGCTAGCTATCCGGATTTTGGCTAAATTGAAGGATAGAGCTGATTTGATGGTTGCCTGTTTGGTTGGACCTCTTGTACCTCTTTTCCCTCGCTCTTCTTTTGATCTCCCTCCCCCTTTCCTTGGGAGTTTATGGATAATATCATATCAAACATGGTTATTGAACCTTCACAGTGCTAGGCAGATATGGAGACGTGCCCTTATAACTAGTAAAACTATCTCACTACCCGTGCAGTTAGATGCCCCGACCGCATGGTTCTCATAGCCGTGCCTGCTGAATAGCCAATGACTGCTCGTCTCGGCAACCACATTATGATACAATACCACTGTACGAGATTTCAATCGGGATATATGAACGTTTAATTAAACGCATCCCGAGAAAGGCTACTATCGATAATAATAAATTCAAGTGAAATATCGCTCGTGAACGCCATCGCCGGAACCCCGCGCAAGTTCCCAAGTGCCTTTTCCTTCTCCATTCCCCCTCATTCATCGCCGTAGGAATGACACGAGTAAGGCAGGAAGCAGCGGGCAAGAGCGATATTCACCTCCTTGGCGCGAGATTCTTGTGCAACCGCTGTATTGCCCAAAGCCGTATACTCGTACAAGCGCAGTACTGTGTTCTAGTTTTATGAGGCTGAGAACGGCTGGTGAACATAATCACAGGTCCAATGGTATCTGCCCGAACTATAGTGGTATGCATGATATGTACCGCACCCCACGGCATAGCGAGCCCCCGTCAAAGTGAATGGGCTGAACTTACACCCTATCAGGAAAACGTTATTCCTTCTCTGGGTCTTTCGTCTCTAAATCCGGAGGCTAAAGGGCCGGCGAAGATGGTGGATTTCAGTTTTTAAGCCGCCTGTACCTGTCCCCATACTTCATGGTATCCATTTGACATAGGTTCAGAAGCATCAGCAACTGTCAAAGCAAGTGGATGTTCCCTCGTCGAGCAAGGGCTGTACTATACGGGAAAGAGAGGGAAAAAAAAAAGAACCCACGGTATGATACCTACCACATCGTTCGGGACAAAAAGCCCCCGACACTCCCACGCTGGTTATTTGAACGTTCGCCTCGCGGGAGCAAATTACAACAACCTTCGTTACACGGATTAGGCCTTATGCTCGGCTCTTTGGACGCCAGCCTCGTACAATACAAGTATCCCCCGCTTTTCTCCAACTCTCGAGAGCACCGCCCGCGCCCGATTCCTTACTTATCAGTAAGACTTCAGACACAATGGGTGAAAAATCCATCCCCTATCCCATCAATAGTGGTAATGTCAACTGCGGGAATATATACAACATCTATAAGCCCGACGATGAGAGACCGCAGATCCTCGCTTGGCTATCCCCCTTAGAATCCACGAGCAGGCATAAGGATTTTCGCAATCGCCGGGTCGAGGGCGTGGGGAATTGGCTCCTGCAAACAGAGGAGTTCCTGCGTTGGTGCAAGGGTACTTCGGCAAACAGCGCCTTGATCTGCTATGGGGATCCGGGGACTGGGAAGACGTATATCAGGTGAGATATATCATCCTCGGGAAGGAGAGTGGCATTCTAGCTGCTAATCAGTACCTTAGTTCTCTGGTAATCGACACATTGTGTGATGAAATAGCTGAGGAAAATGTCGCCGTCGTCTGTCTATACTGCGATTTCCTCTCCCAGAAGGAACAGTCCACAACCAACATGATAGGCGCCATACTTAAGCAACTAGTGAGTGGGCTCAAAGAACTTCCGGAAGCGCTGGAAGTGGCTTTTCGCAAGGAAAAAGGAAACATCGGCGGCCGAAGTCTCGCGCTTCATGATATTCTCGGAATTTTAAAGTTGGTCCTTGGGTTATTCGAGCGCGTGTTTATCTGTATTGATGCACTGGACGAGCTTCTGGCCGAGAACCGGCTGGAGCTCATTGGGGAGCTACAATGGATTTTACAAGAGTCACCAGGCGTCCGGCTGTTCCTCACGGGGAGGCCGCATATTCGGGCAGAGGTTGAGAAACGCCTCGCAGAGTTCTCTCAGAGCGTGGCGATACGGGCAGCAAGGGAGGATATCATGACTTACCTAAAGGCGGAGGTGGAGGGGGACACAGAGCCGGACGCAATGAGCAAGAGCCTGAAGGAGGATATTATGAGGAGCCTGCCAGACGCGGTCGGGGAGATGTACGTAGGAGCAGCAACATACATGTTCAGGTTATTTGCTGACACTTGGTTCAAGATTTCTGCTAGTCTCATTAAATATCGAGGCAATTCTAGGTGAGACAACCATCACCCGACGGAGGGAAAGGCTCCGGAAGATGAAAAATGGTCAGGACCTCAGGGATGCGTACGGTGCAACGCTAGAGCGCATAAAGGCTCAGAGCGGAAACAAACCAACACTCGGAATGGCGACCCTCATGTGGATCTCGCATACAGAGCGGCCTTTACAGGTAGACGAGCTCTGCCACGCCCTAGCTGTAGAGATAGGATCCAAAAATCCTGATCCTCACAATATCCCATCGGTACAGACGGTGCTAGGTTGCTTCCTCGGACTTATTACTATCGATAAGGCAGCGGCAAGAGTTCGGTTAATACACTTCACGCTCCAGGAATACCTCTCCGCCCATTCCAATGTTTTCCAGAGCACTCACTCGTTAATCGCTGAAGCTTCCTTGACGTACCTGAACTTTCGGTGCGTCAAGCAACTTCCACCAACTCTCTATAGTGCGCCACCAGAAACCCCGTTTCTCGATTATGCTGCCTGCTATTGGGGAAGCCACGCGAGAAGGGGAACCACAGAATGCGTCAAAGAACAGGCGCTCAAACTCTTTGAGAAATACGGCAAGCATGTTTCGGCTACGCTTCTGTTAACAAAGACATGGCGGTTGGCCAGAGGCTTACCTGAAGGATTTACCGCACTGCACTGTGTGGCATTCTTCGGGATCAATGAAATCGCGAGCGATTTAAGAGAGATAGGGAGGTGGAATATCAACGGGAGGGATTCCTTGGGAAATACGCCACTTATATGGGCCGCTAGAGGTGGCCATTTAGAAATGGTGAGACATTTGCTGGAATGGGCCGGCGCCAATCCTGACATGCCTGGTGAGAGTGATGGACGAACAGCCCTATCTCAGGCCGCCTACAATGGACACGAGGGGATAGTCAAACTGTTGATGGAGCGAGGAGATGTGAATCCGAATTCGGCAGACGACGATGGCCAAACGCCGCTCTTGCTATCTGCCGAGAATGGGCATGAAGGAGTTGTGACGCTGTTGCTGGAAAGAGGAGATATTATCCCCGATATGCCAGACAATGGTGGACAAACCCCACTCTCACGGGCCTCCAGAAGCGGGAAAGAAGAAGTCGTCAAGTTATTACTAGGGCGCAGAGACGTCAAACCCGACGCAGCGGACAACGATGGCCAAACGCCACTATCATGGGCTGCCAGGCATGGACACGAGGGGGTGGTGAAGCTGCTTGTTGATCGAGGAAATACCAACCCAAACCAGAACGATAAGAGATCTATCCAAACACCACTCTTGTGGGCCTCGATAAATGGGTATGAGGGAGTAGTAAGAGTACTTCTAGGACAAGAGGATACGCACCCTGGAGTTGCGGACTTGGACGGCCAAACGCCACTCCTGTGTGCTGCTAGGAATGGCCATGAAGAGGTGGTAAGGCTGTTAATACAGCGCCAAGGTGCTGACCCCAACGAGGCAGACAACGATGGTCGGACACCGCTCTGGTGGGCTTCTCTGCGCGGACGCGAGGGAGTCGTAAAGTTATTATTAGAGCGAGAAGACGTAAACCCTGACAGAGCAGACAATGACGGCCGAACACCGCTTTCATGGGCCATTAGACGTGCGCACAAAAGCGTGGTCAAGCTGTTACTTCAGCGAAAAGACGTGAATCCCAACTCGCTAGATGATCACGGCCAAACACCGCTCACGCGAGCTTCTTGGAGGGGAAACGAGGGATTAGCAGAGTTGCTTCTCGAACGAGAAGACCTAAATCCCAACAAGCCCGACACAGTATGCGGTCAAACGCCCATTTCCTGGGCAGCAGAGAATGGCAACGAGGAAGTCGTGAGTCTACTGCTAGAGCGCAACGATCTCAACCCCAATCACCCAGACACCGTGTACGGCCAAACACCGCTCCTCTTGGCCGCAGAAAACGGACACGAGGGAATAGTGAATATGCTATTGCAACGGAGAGATCTCGACCTGGACCAGCCCGATACAGTATGTAACCGAACGCCGCTCTCCCGGGCTGCCGAGAACGGGCATACAGGGATAGTGGAGCTTCTGCTGAGGCAGGACAATATCAACCCGAATACCTCGGACAATGACGGCAGAACGCCGCTCTGGTGGGCTTCTCTGCGCGGGCGTGAGGAGGTGGTAGAATTACTCCTGGAGACGGGAGATGTCTGCCCCGACACTCCAGATAACGACGGTCGAACACCACTATCTTCAGCTGCCGCGAGTGGAAACGAAGGCGTCGTGAAGCTGCTGCTCCACCGGAAGGACCTCAACCCCAATCTGCCCGACACAATCTGCCATAGAACGCCACTCCTACGTCCCGCCAAGCGCGGACATGAAAGCGTAGTCAAGGCGCTTTTATCCCGCGCAGACGTAAACCCGAACTGTATAGACATCAACGGCCTAACCCCTCTTCTATGGGCAGTCCGCAGATGCTACCCCCGGGTGGCCAAGCACCTACTATCCCTAAAAGCCCTAAACCCCAACCATCCAGACCTAGAGCACCGCCAAACACCACTGCTCTGGGCGGTCAAGCACGGCCACGAGGAGATCGTGGAACTACTCCTAGAGAGGGAAGACCTCACACCCGATGTGCCGAACACTCGTGGTCGGACTCCGCTTTGGTGGGCGGCAGTGGGCGGGCTTCACGGGATCGTGGAGATGTTGTTGCGGAGGAGCGTCAAATTCGACGCTGGAGACGGCACGGGGTGCGCACTGCTGTGGTGGGCGATCTTGTCGGGGAGGGGGGAGGTGGTCAAGGTTTTGCTTGGGCGGGGGATGCGGGGTACGCCAAATAGCTTGACGCAGTTTATGGATAGGCGGCGGTCGCTGGGAGTGAGGAGGGTGAGTTTGGCAGAGTCGTAAAAAGGTATCTTTTTTCGGTAGGAGATTGAGAAGATGCCTGAAACGAAACCCTGGCTGGTGGCTGGGCGCAGGGAATACACTATTCAAGCAGGCTGGTTTCGGCCTACCGGCTCCAGATTAGGAATTATCCATCTACCGATACTGAAAAGTCTATTGGCTGTGAGTGCCGCCGCCCTCACCTCTCGTGACTCGCTAATATCTCGTGACTCGCTAATATCTCGTGATAGCTGGCATTCAAGGCCTCCATAGTGTGTTAGGCTCCACAGAGTACCCACTATTTATGTTTAGCCTTTTGCTTCTACTTGTATACTTTCTTCACTTCTTCTAGTCTTGTCATTTCTGGACTCTCCATTCCCCGAAGATCGTTCTCTCTCAGTATTTCGCTCGGGGTCCTCCCGATATCTGTACCGTAAAAACCGGAACACCAGTAATTGAGAATCCTGCAAAGACGTTGGAGTTGCCTTTTTCTTGACAAGGTCTGCTTATTTTATTTGCCTGAGCTGAGGGGTGAAAGAGAATCCTTTCGCCATGATCCCCTTACATGTTTTCAGGCGCTGGCTTTGTTCCGCCCTCCTAACTCCAAAAGGTATAAACGGTGGTTCATCTTCAAATGGGGGGGAGATCAAGCTCGTTGATTGACAAGGTCAGATTTCTATAAGTGAGCCTATTCCTTTGATAAGTATATTCGAACTAATCAGGGTGATGGCCTTGGCTATGACCGTGCTCAAAGTGAGTGAAATCCGGTGGAAATGAAGGGATACGGTATCATATGTTTTTCTCCCCTCAACCCGAAGGAGGAAATCCTAGATGTATCAGCGTCATTCCCAATTATTCCAGTTTTCACGGTACCCATTGGGGCGAACGCGCTCACCCAAGACATGTTCTCCCTCTCCTGGCATAGCATCTTGTTTGTGGAAGTGTGAGTTTTACTCCAGAGCAATAGGGCAAGTGCCTCCCACGATGGAGGTTCCCTCTCTCTATCATATTCTATGCCCCAGCGCTCGCTTTATATAATAGATGTTGAGATATCCGGCATCATTTACGCATCTTGCAGGACAGGCGGACCCGAAGTCAAGGCAGGAGGGGCAGAAGGTCAGAGGTGCAAAGCTGGAAGAAGGAACGGCTGAGCACATTTTCTCGAAATGCCCTGTGCTTGAGATTGGGTGGGGGAGGGAGACTGGACGGAAATGTTAGGGACTTTTGGCTCAGAGGCAGCCACGCTGATGCATGATAAGGAAGGGAAGAGGCTCCTGGATGAGTTTAATTATGGGTTTTCTTTCGGCAAACAAATTGGAAATTTCAAGTAACTTTGATGGGGGATTTCCCTTCACCAGAGGATCACAAGTGCTTTCATAAATTGTTATTGGAGGAAAAGGGGGGCAGGCCTATGAGCTACAGCAGGGCAATTTGATTTTTCACTAAATTTTGTTTGTCGCGTGATTTTGGTTTTTTTTATGCCGTAACCTAGTGGTTGTATACAGAGATTGTATCATACTTAGTGCGGTATTATTTGTGCATATTCCGGTTTTTTTTTGTGTGTGTTGTTAGATTGAAACATCACCCTTAAGCTCCTTCTTACAGTAGGCGTTCCAAGGCGAACCCGTATCAAATTTCAAAAAAGCCAATTTGCAAGCCCATCACCACCCGAGCAAATGCGTTCAATTTAGACTATCAGCCTTCAAGAGACTCAAAGAGGCTTCCTTTTCCGAAGATATTACTGTAGCTCGAGTACTCGGACGCTGATTTTAAGTTTGCACGGAGCTGGCCCGATCAACAGCCATGAGGCCAACCGTAACAAGCGTAATTCTCGCAATCAAGAATCGAGAACTTGCGCGGCCGAATTGAAGCCGGACACCCCCTCTTCCGGCAGCGATCAGCGAAAGAATGAGAGGCGGTGCCTCCGTGTGGGATCAGTAAGTACCGTACATCTGGTATACCGGTAGCACTTAGAAGAATAACCACCTCCACACGTAGGCAACAGTCGAAGTTAATGTTTCAACTATGAACCGCTCAAGCAGATCATCAAAGACCGACATTTCTAGTCAATAGCCACCTATGGTAAATCCTCCCAAGTCCTTACTCACATCTCTTTACCTACTCGAGTACCTACCTACACCTACAAAACAGAAAGATATCGCATCTTGTTCATAGCTTTGGCGGTCGCTCCTGCACCGTTACAGTAAAAATAATAAAAGACTGGTCCTCACGCTAGGCGTCCAGAATTCCCTCCTTTGGATTAGGGGGGGGGGACACAGCTCAGAGCAAAAAGACTGTCCTTCAGCCCTTAGCTAAGACAAATAAAGCATAGGAATACGACCGGCTTACTAGGAGAGGCAACTCCAATGACTAGCGTGAGGGTCAATTTCTGTATAGTACTATACTCCAATTTTTACAAGTACCGTACAAGTGCCATGGGTAAAGTTTTCGTACGGGACAGGGATTACTTTGCGGGTTAACCTAAATTAACTGTTGGGAAACATTATCTCTGGCACTTGTACCCAGGAATATGTTTTCGTACAAGAGAGGGATTATTTTACTGGTTAACAATCCGTCGTGTACAGCACGAAAATATATTCCGGGAACCTGTACGATACGGTAAGTGAATTAGAATATAATATTCAAGTTTTTTTCTCCAGTTTACCAAGTTACGTCACTTGACTTGGCGAACTCACTCGGCATATTTTCAAGCACAAGTACCGTATGATACGAGGATACACGTACACGTACTCGCTCGCCGATCACTGCCATAAGGAGTGGTGTCCCGCTTCGATTCGGCTGCGCGAGTAAAGTTACAAGCACCAGGGAAATATCATATGTTTTCGCACTGTTAATTCAGGTTAAACCTGCGGAATGATCCCTTTCCTATACGAAAAACATATTACCGGTTACTCTGTTATGATACAGTACGGTACTTGCACTACCGGTATGATACTGGGATTGACAAAGTCGCGTCCACCTCCATTGCGAGGTGTGGCATTTGGATATAGATTAAGCCATATTACGGTAGGAGTTCGAGTGATAGCAGGTGAGTATTATCGTATACGGTATGTGGTATCATAGCAAAAAGTCGGGACCGGTAACACTTACTCGAGTACTAGTATGTATATTCTTACCGGGCCAGGAGATAATCGGTCGCTGAATTAGCCAACTTTGAATTAACACACTAATACTGGTGTGGTACTTCGGATGTCAGGGTGCGGTGGGTCCGCGAGCAAGTAGAGTTTTTTTCCAGAAGGCTCCGGTAGCAATGCATACGATAAGTTACAGTATTTCTAGTACGGCGCACAGTTGCCTAAAGCCAAGACCGCCGGTGGAATAGGGATTCCGATCCGAGTTGAGCCATGAATCGCCAAGACGCTACAAGTAAAGTGAAATTATCTCCATGGAACAAGCATAATAGGGTAGTGGATGAAGCAGAAAGGATTGGGGATATCTATCTCACACTGTAAAAATGTGTTCAGGAGCTTTTGAACAACAATTCCTTTCTCATCCATTATCATTTCTCACTCATGCACACTCTACAGTATTTTTCAGAATGGCACTAGGTAGATTGTGTCACTTGTTTCACTCTCACCAAAATTTCCTCCTTTTGATTTTGAACTACCAGTACGGTACAGTAGTCTTTCTCGCAACATGTATCATAATTGAAAAAAAAAAAAACCTCTGGTTTGTTCTCCTCAGAATCGGCCTCCTCTGGTAGGGGCGTTTTTTTTTTTCTCTTTTAAATTCCTTGTTTTGGTCAACTAGTTCGACATCGAGTCCCGCTTGTTCTTAGGACACGGTTTGGGCCCATTTGCACTACCGGTATAGTCAATGGGAACTTGTTCACAGACTCTTCAGCCAATAGAATTTATATTACCGTATCCAATAGTACAAGTGCCATAGGGTATGTTTTCGTACAGCACGACAACCTCTATTTACCTGATTTTTGAAATAGCGACTACTCATATTTTCGACGATCGAGTTATCAACCAACGGCGACCTTTCATCGTGTTAGCTATTGGGCTTCGAATTGTCTTTGGATTTAGTGCTTATCCTGAGACGCCATGGCTAGCAAGGGAGGAAAAAGTGGGAGGAGGGTTGGACTAGGAGTTTTGAGGGATAGGGTTGAGAAAGGGAGTGTTGGCAGGAGGGGATTGGTGGAAGGTGGTGGTAGGAGAATTGGAAATGGATGGGTATTGGGAAAGGATGAGGGGGGGGAGTGGACGGTGTGGGAGGAGTTGATTGGAAAAGAGAAAAATGTGAGATGTGAGGATGTGATGGATGAGGAGGAAGAGGATAGTGGCGTTGGGGAGAGGGGGGTGGGGGGAAAA
>QFET01009581.1:0-18188 GCA_003316355.1 Tuber calosporum | reverse complement strand
CCCACATGACCCTAAAGTGGTCATGTGTGCGAAATCAACTCATAATAACCTCATGACTTACAAGTGTGCGTCATGCGCGAAACCCACATGACCCTAAAGTGGTCATGTGTGCGAAATCCTCGTAAGCCTCACAAGGCTTACTCTGCTTTTCTATCCTTCCTGCCTAGCGCTCTTCTAGGCAATCGTGACAAGACCGTGCAATAGGTTTGAGGCGTGAGGCAATAACACTTTCCAAAATTTAGGATTGGATCTAGAGAAGTACAATAATGCATAAGGAAGAAGGGGAATCATAGGAGGACTTCCCTGGCTTATCCAAGAAAACCCTATTCCCCTTTTTTAGGTAGGCAGGGTGGAAGCCAAACTGATGGAGCAGTGCAAGGAGTTAAGTAAGGATAAGGGAGTTAATTTCATGCACCTTCATCCAGACAGAATCCGGAATGGTGTTACGCCAAGTTGCAGACGAGGAAGATGAGTGAGCTAGGGTGGATGCCACTTCCTCGGGGGTGAGGGGGATGGTAGTCCCTATAAGGACGAAGAATGGAATGGAGGTCCGAGCAACAGGCTTTTTTTCGGTTTGTTATTTTTTTTATTTTATGTATTAACGTAATTAGGGGTGGTATGGGTCGACACTTAGTTATGGGACAGATATATTTATTAGGAAACAACTCCAGTAATGTCAACCACTCAACCAGAAACACTCTATTTACTCTCAAATTGTAATCACCGTATTACAGCTGTATTTAGACCAAGTCTATGTGCTTTTATTTTGAGAAAGTACTATGATGAAAGAGAAAGGGATACAAAGTGTATGATACAAAACAGTTACTTTTAATCATAAATATATTCATTATCAACTATGTTATAGTTGATTTGATGGCATGTAGAGCGGCGGAGACGTCTAGTAGTGGTCCTCTGGCCATTATTTTGTTGATTTTCCTGCTAGGAAATGTGAGCTATAAAACTTTAAGTAGGGTAAATTTGACCTACATTTTGAACAACTATGTTATCATCACTATCTTCCCTTCCATCATCACCAGATCCTTCTGAATCCTCAAACTCATCATCAGCATTACTGATTACCACCTTCCTATACTTATATTTCTTCTGTCTCCTCTCATTCAACTTGAGAAGCTTGGCTCCCTGTCTTTTGTGGCTTGCAGCCTTCTTCTTCTCATCAAGGTTTTCTCACTCTGTGTAGATGTGTAAGTTGCTTAGATCACAGTATAAGACCACCCTTTAATTAGCAGCGGTTAGACTTGGTGCTCTTCCCTATGGCTTGCTATTACTGGAGTAGTTCTTTGGTAATGCTCAATTCTGCCTCTGTTTCTCAATGTAGGGAAACAAACTCGGTAAAATACTTTCTAATCTCAACTGTTGGTTCTATTTCTGGCACCTCACATAGCAAGTTTACCTCCATGTTTAGCCTTGTAGATCGGTCACTCCTAGCAGCAAGTGGGCAAAGACCTGGTCGCCCTGTTGGAATAAATGGTGGGGATGTGGCTTTTGATTGAAGAGTGGTATCACTGAGGATTCGATGTCGGTTGAATAGTATTAGACCAGTCACACGCCATGCTGACAGACTGTTCTTCTTGGTAATGGTCTTGAGTCTTGCTCTATGGAGCATGGGATAGAAGTCATCCTTCTGTAGCTTTGAATATAGTCCATGGGCTAGAATCTTTGCTTCAACCTATTGTTTGTAATATGTATTGAGAGGAGAAAACAATGTAATATCAAGTGGCTGAACCACATGGATCGAGTGAGGAGGTAGACAGAACAGGTGAATATTGTACTCGATAGCAAATTCCACAAACTGAAAGTTCTTATAATGGGAATTGTGGCCATCAAGGATGAGGATTCTGTGCTGTTTGATGCCATTTGTGGGTCAGGTTTTCAGGTCAAATATTTCTACCAACCACTCATAGGTGATTTGGTAATTGGTTTATCCAGTAGGGGAATCAGTAAAGAAGGCATCCGGCTTCTCCGCAAAGTCAATATTGCTATAATGACCCATTACATGTGTCCTTGCAGGATAGATAATAAGAGGAGGCAAAACCATTCCAGATCCTGAAACAGCTTCAATATCAGTGACCCAACTGCCGTCACCATCCTGAATAACCTTTAGATTCCTCCTTGATGTTCTGCAAATGACATGCCCACTACCAGAGAGCCCAAGGGCAAATCCCTTCTCATCCACATTCCAAATATTCTCATCTTGAACATGAAACTTGCAGCAAGTATTGTTAAACCGATTGAGGTGGAATTCAAAGGATCAAAGGTCTGTGGCAACTGCCTTCTGCTTGTCTAGTACCTTCCCAACCTTGGATTGAATTTCTGTATGCCGAATTAGAAAACGTTTGAATCCAGTTCTCTCCAACCTTCTCTGCTTACCCTAGATCTCTGAAAATGGCATAGACCATTTAATAAACATGAGAGCGACTTGGAGGCAACCCATAATCATCCCACTTTTTAACAGACTTGACCAAGGCCTTCACCTGTTCATTGCGGAGTAGTTGCTGATCGGGATAGCATTGGATTGCTGACTGTGTGTGTCCATGATACTCGTTGTTTAGTGTTGTATTGGAAATCCCAAACTGTTGACTTGCGTTACGAATTGAGACTCCTGGAGTAGTTCAGAGAGCTTCATAACCCTTTGCTATCCTCTCCTCTTGATTGGGTTTCATTTAAGGCATTCTTTGGTATAATCGGAGGTTTTATCGCAAAGTTGTAACTAAAAGAGGAAAGTAGATTGCTTGGGAAAAATATTTGTCAAAAGTAGTCATATTGATTTCTGTAGCTCACTTTATATATCTTAGATTTTGAGGCCACAACTTGTGAAACCATTGAGAATACTCTACCCATTGTATATATGTGAGCAACTATGGATTAAGGCAGCTCATGGGCCATTGTGATTGAACATAGTCATATTTGTAAACATTGACAATTACTTCAATAACAAAGACCAAACTGTAAATATTTTTAAAATTATTTCATATAATGAATGCTTATCTCACAAACACATTCTCTTGATGTCTGATATATGAAAGAGTTGAGCATTGTGGTTTTGTACACTTTTTGATTCACAATATATAATAGAGCCTGGTGACCAATAACTAGGTGTTGACCCATAACACCTCTGATTACGTTAGCTGTATAGTCATTAGGAATAATCCTGGCTACTGGTTTCTGGAACCACAGTTCTTGGAAGACAGACTTTTTTCTAGATATTAGAATTTTCTCCAAGCTAGCAGGAGACATCAGACTTTCAATAGATGCTATAATTACAAAATCACTTAGTTGAATGGCTATCCTATTATTCTGCTTCCCTTGATATACTATTCTAATCAAATCTCCTTGTAACGCCTCACTAGGTGTATCAGGCACCAAGAATAATGCGTCTCTGTAAGTTATAACGATAGTAACTCAGATCCTAAACTGCCAGGACTTTAAGTGATTATTAATACCAGAGATCTCGACAAGTAGTTTAACTGCTGTGGATTACTATATCACCAGCCTTGCTTAGTCCTAGACTTACTTTCTGTACTTTGGTGCGAACTGAAAAGAAGTAACTGCTCAACTAAGTGTATTGAAAACTCTGTCTGTCTAAGTCTGCCCTGTCCAAGCAGCCGAGGGGCAGTCTTAAATAGATGATCTCGCTTTTACAAATCTTGCTATATCCTTCTATTTAATTTACAATTAACAGATATAACCAAGCTCCACTAGTAAAGAACTCCTATAAAACAAATACCTCATGAACCTAAACGGTACAGCACACAAAATCTATATCATCCCGATACATAAAACCAAACATTAAACATATTGGGTATCACTCTGATATAGGAAACCCAACCTAAAACAAACTAAGTATCAAACGATACTTGAAACCAATCATAAAACAAACTAAACTCATACTATCCCTGCTAGTTTCCGTTAGCATTGTCAGCCTTAACAATACTAACCAATACCTGTTACACTCCTTGTCTTCTCCTTTTAGCAGGTCTCACTTAGACAGCAAAGTGATAGCTAGGTACTGCTTAGCCTCTATTCTATATCATTTTATACAGGTAGTGCCTATTGTATTAACAAGGAATACATGAATTAAATGACAAATAAAACAAATCCTCTGCTTCACATATCTTTAAGCAATTAAGAAGAGATCCCTTTAATATCTTAAGTTTTACTTAGAAAAATTCTTTATCACTTCATTTCACATAAGCCTTCCTAGACAATCTCTGTCTACAAGAAAGACCTTTAACTCTAACTTGATTTTCTTGACCTTAAAATTATATTCTCTTAACATTGTCTGATTATTTACCCTGCACCGCAAACTTATATCTATAATTATATTGTAATTTGATAAAATGTTAAAATACATGATATAAAATTATAATTTTATAATAGCCTATGATTAGAAGCCCCTGCTAATACCTACTCAGAAGTATCACTTTAGTATTAGAAATATACCAATTGTGAATTTCAGGTTTCTAAAACTGGGACAGGCGCTAACCTGTGTGAACGGTTATCCAATAAAGCCTAAGTGGTAACCTGCTATTGCTCTGGTGTTTAAGTGAGACCTGCTAAGAGGCGAAGACAAAGGGAGTACAATAGAGTGGTTTATAGAGCGAAGGTGAATAATAGGATGGCCATTCAACCAAGTATATTGATTGTCTAACCATCTGTCTGCAGTATGATATCTCCAGCAAACCAGGAGACCACTCCTATGTACATGAAAGAGCTAAGGCTCTGAAAACCCACACTACGATCATGACTGGTGAGAGTACCGTTACTGGAATCCTGTGGGCCTGCCAGAGGCCTGGAAAGCCTGGAGCTTTGCCACAATATTGCCTCTATTTTATCGCCAGATACATGACCTGTTCCTTCCCTTGGAACTCCTGGGATACAATCCTGCTTATCCTCTAAAGCATACAGTAATCATAGTGCCGGATTCTAGAGATTCCAGTAGCGAAATCAAATACAAAAGAAATCAAATCAAATAAATGTAATCTGATAAAGGAAAGGCTAGCGAGAGTCATTATAGAGGTACGGAACAAGTACACATGATACATTCCCCAAATCTGAACAAATCTTATCTTCTCCCAAGGCCATAGACCTCATCAACACTCTCCAGAGGCCCGAACTTAGAATCATCATTAGTGTTGTAGTAGCTATCCTCTGTGCTTGCAGTATTGTATTCGTTATCGTTATAGGTCTGCCAGAAATCGTTGGAAAATATAGTTCTAGGGCAAGGGATTGTAGAGACTTCCATTGGCTTCCAAGAAGTCCTGATATTGTGGGAGGTAACCTTAGGCATCGGTTTTCTGCTGTGGTTTTCTTTCCAATATTCTGCTATGATACCTATAGGTTTCTCCAGGCTCAAAATAGGTTCCAAAGAGTCATCTTTCCTTTCATACCCTGTTCAGTGTACCAGGAATACCCACTCTGTTATACTGTATGTGATAATCCAGAATCTTCTCTGCTTTCCAATCTTATGAATTGTTGATAAGTATAGGGGCCGACCTATCCATCTTTGTGGATGCAAATCTTTTGGGATCGTTCTTATGGTATTCCTTGAGGCATGAGATGTGAAAGTATAGCTTCTGGCACTCCATTGTCTTAGGCAGTTCTAGATTGTAGTTATCACTACTAGAGTTTTGCTCTACGACCTTAAAAGGTCTAAACTAGCGAGGCTCTAGCTTCTTGGATCTTCCACGGGCAGAGGTGTAAGGGCGTCCTCTTGAAAGAACTCTCGCACCAATGTTTAATGTTCTTTAATAGGGGTTCCTCTTTATATCTACTTGCACAGTCTGCTGGAATATGGCATGCTTACTGGCCATATGAACTTTTATCCTGGTGGCGTCAGGGGCATTCAAGATCTTGTACACTGCTGGTACTTTGCTAACAGATCTGAGGACAGGATTGAGGAGCTTCCAATGGCGTCCAGAGAGTGCTTGGTATAGAGATATTCAAAAGGATACAGCAGGGGCGCCATTCATTGCTTCCACTATCACTGGGAGGGAAGTAGACCAGTTGTTCTGTCTTTTGTTGATGAAGTCCCTCATTATCCTTTAAAGAGTGCGAATCTGGCGCTATATCTGGCCTTTGGTTTCGTGGTGGTATTAAATTGCCATCCATACCTGGATTCCCATTGCCAAAATCATCTGAGATTAGAACTTAGAGGTAAAGTGGGAGTCTGTGTCTAGTACTATACTTAGGGAATGTCTATGAACATCAAATATTGTCTTCAGGAGCTTGATGAATACCATTTCAGAGGTGGCAGAGGCCTGAAGTGATTTAAGATAAGTGTAGGAGGTAAGGCAAATGATAATTACTATGATAGTGGTATAGTTATTTGATTTGTTGAAAGGGCCGGTGAAATCGATTGCAAGAAATTGGTAGTCTTCGTCAGGTACTGGCAGGGCAAGAGATCTACTTGCCCGCAGTTTAGTGGGTTCTTTGTTGATTTAACATTGATCACATCAGCGACTATAGGCTATGAAGTCCTGGTGCATCTGAGGCCATTAGGAGAAACAAGCTGTGTACCTTTGGGACTTATAAGCTGAGAAATGTCTTAGTCCTTCACGTACTGTTTTAAGGATGAAATTCTGAAGGAATTCTGACCTTTCTAATGGTCCTATAGGAATATAGATTTTAGAATCGCCATTGATATTGTCAGCTATGAGGAGGCCATGCTGAATTGAACAGAGGAGATTATCAGGGGTCTCCAAGACTCAACGGAAAAGAGAATCATTCTGGAGAGCTTCAATAAACGCAAGACGCAGTTTTCGCATTAGCCATAAGTGTAGGGTACTAAAGCATGTCTGGGCCTTTTTTAGGCACATGGTTACAAGGTACTGGAATCCCGCGGTGGATTCATATGGAAACCGGGCTGAGATACTACTCATACCCCAATCACTCCCTTGTTGGGCCCACATGTCACTTGTGCCGCCTAGGGCAGGAAGTGTCCCCTCACCAAAAACCCCAAAGTTGCCTCCCCTCTTGTAACACCATATACATCGTTACTGTCTGTGCCACCGGATGCTGTACGCAGGTTATATGACAAGTGAGACACGGACTACGCAATGTAACTGGAATCAAGTGCATAGGATCCGTGTCTGGAGGGTTACGGCCTATTCCCCACAGCCTTTACAGGAATGGAGTGAAGGTAACAGGACCCTCTGTACAAAAATGACAATATGATGAGTGGGCTCCAGGAGAAACATAAAAACCCACGCAGACCCTGAATTCATGCCTATCTTAGTGCAAGGACCTATCAGAAAAGATTGAAAAGGAGAGGCATAGCAATACGATAGGGGATTGGACCTATAGTAATTCTTAAATCATCCTTTAAGCCATGTGCAAGACTCCGGGAAAGCTGGTAGTATCCAGATAGGTCACCAGCCATGTTAGCCACTTTGAGGACTAAGAAAGTATTGGTAAATTCCACAATGGACTACTAAAGTTTAAGCAGCAGAATAAGGAACAACATCTCCAACTGGGAAATGGTTCACATCATCCGGAAATAAAGGAGCTCTGACATGTCGATAAGCTCTGGGGTAACAATATTTACAGGGTCAAATGGTTCTTGCACGTATGTTGAATGACTGAAATGATAGGAAGTATATTAAAATATAGAAGTTAGAAGTAGTCCGTGAACACTCAGATGCAGGATATAAATATCGAAGGGCCTCACGAGCTTTAGTTTTCATCAAGATGTGGAGAAGATATCATATCAATATTATTAGTTTTATTCAGAACCTTTTACCTACAAGCTTTCTTAGACAATCACCATTTCTGAAGAAATATTACAAGCCTAATTCGATTCGCTTGCCTTTAGAATTGACTACTCTTAACATTATATTAATATTTCTCCTTGTTACCAAGGCTCAATAGATGGCTATCAGATATCTCGAAGTCATACCAGAGGAATTACCCAAGCCCATAGCTGATTCGACACTCCTCAACAAGTGTATAATCGAACCTCGTCTAAAAAACCTCCTCCTCTCGATTGAAACCATCCTTTACAACTCCCTTCTGGAGATCCAATTCCTACCGAACCCTTTCCAACCCTCTTGGTTCGATGACCCTAAAATCGTTCCTACACCTCCGGACTTCTCTGATATCTATAAAGAACAATGCAGGCTATTCTTCAGATGGCACCCGCTCCTTGACTACAATAGCGATGAAAATTGAACTTCCATTTCCTTCTCCACAGTCATATGCTTTACACCCTCAGTGTGGGGATTCGGGAGACATCCACTCTCCTCCTAAAAAAGTGTCCTCTCGGTAACTAAGGGTAGATCCGGATAAGGCTATGTCTGATAGCAAAGAAGTATCTCTTGTTTGCAGCGACTATGTACCTCCATGCTCCAGATCCCCTTGGGGTCTCCAAGACCTCTCACACCCTAGTGGAGTGAGAAAGTCAACCTGCGGCACCCGTTCAAGTACCACTAGACCTCCTGATGCCAGAAACCCGACTCAGGAAAATTGGCAGAACGTATTGGACTAGCAATTGGCAATTTTGACTGAACCTTGGTTGAATCGGTCGACAATACTCTTCTGGGCTACAATAAACTGTCCAGTCAAGCACACGTTCAGGCCGACCTACTTGAGCACTATGCAAAACGTATCGCACAGGGTGAACAAATCATGAGAGAAGAGTTAACACTAGACCATAATAGGTTAGAAATTCTGGTGGCAGAGACCATCACAGAGCAAACAGCAACTACTAAGAAGCTGGAGGCCAAGTCACAAGCATATGAACAATGGACTACACACTACGAAGTAGTAAGAACTCAACTTCACGCTAATATTGTTGCACTATGGTAGGAATCTCTGGACAGAGATCACTAATTGGAAGAATCCCTAGCCCGCCACAGAGACTAATTTGTGCAAAGTCTGGTCACGGCACAGAAAGAACATAAGTGGACCATACTGGAGTTAAGGGAACTTCACTAATGATTAGAACAAGAATCCCTTCAGAGAGAAGCCAATAACCAAAGACAGAATGCAGCGCCAGACTAAATAAGTTACCTGTTGGTGCGAATAAGCATGGCAGTAATGTAACTACAAGTTGCCAGAAACCTACATAGTGTTTGGGTAAAAGTAGAACCACAACCAGATGAAAATTCGAGTTTGGAAAAATGCACTATTACTGACATAAGGGAAGAATTCTGATTCATTCACTCACCAGACAAGAGATATGGAGTGGATCATGGAGAATGTAACAACAATGGTCGGAGAGGACCAATACCGCCGCAACCAGCGAATGCTGCTAACCCTGGCGTCGATGAACTTAGATAGGAAGAGGAAGGTAGCTGGTTTAAAAAAGGTGGTGTGCGATCATGAAGACCCTTGCCAGGATGAAAGTTAGAATCTGAGACAGATGCATGGGGGGACCGACTAGGGCAGGCATTATCCGTCACCAACCGACAGCAGGTGGATCCCTCATTCAAGTTTGAAAATAAGCCTACTCAGGATGTGTGAGTATGGTTACTAAACTGCAAGTACTGCTCTGGGATAAACATATGGCTATAGGAAGACGATGAAAAACTGATCAAGTATGTGTTTGGAAGAATGGAAGGAAACGAGGTGGCCTCTTTCGCTATAACCTACCCGGAGATAATGCTTGTGGACCACGATTCCCAAAAAAATGAAGCTTTTGAATTCTTGGTGACCTTTCTGGGCAGAAGTTACACAGCGATTCTGAGTACTGCATAAGTCGCAAAAGGTCATAGCCAAGATGGAGATGGTCAGGTACACATGAGAAATGGAGAAGTATCTCCTACCATGGAAAACCACAACATCGAGGCAGAAGTATCCGGTATCGCTTGGAGAACTATAATTCAGTGGCAACTTCCTATTGAATCCATAAGTATACTATCATATGAAAATCATAGCTTGGATAGCGAATGGATCAAGGCAGTTCACCGGCTTACCAAGGTAGAAAAATCGTTCAATGAACTATAAGGACTTTTCGGAAAAAACGACCAAGGAAAAAGTGACTCCCAGAAAACAAATTGGGAGGTGGAATCCAAGCCCAGCAAGACCACAGCTGGAAATAAAAAAGCCAAAAACCTAGACGGCATCTGAAAAAGCTACCTATAATTTTAAAAAACCAACAGAAAAGGGAAAAAAGCCCCAGCTGATGGAAAGGTTAAGCACACAAATAGGATGGAAGCTCATAATGGAATCCCTAAGGACCAAATTGATGAGGGAAATAAAGCCAATCAAGGCACACATCGCACTTTGGCAAACCATACTAGGAAGATCTATAGGAAACAGGCCCAGATAGCAGTTATCGGACAAAAACAGCGGAAATTTCAAACCCCAATATCGACGACCCCTTGCAACCACTGCAACAAAGTGGCAAACAGAACCTACAATAAGGCTAAACCAAGTTAAACAACCAAGAATTTGGGCACTAAATGTCATGGATGAAACCTAAAATAAATTTACATCCACTGGCAGCGATGGCGACTAGGTACTCAATTACAGACCCTTACCAAAACCGAAATCAACCACGGGGCTCAACCTCTACAAGGTTCTACTAGCAGGTATTTTGTGCTTCACGCAGAAAAACCTTAAGCCAAGTGAGAGTCATGCAAAGCAATCTAGACCTACGGGATTAACGATAATCCAGGAATGAGTGGCTAGTAAGAAGCGAATACCTTGATCACTGGCTCGTGGTAGTCCAGGACCAACTCAGGGAACCTAAAACTGCAAAAGAAGAAGGCGGAGCAAACTATTTGATGTATATCGGGGCTCAGTACTGCAGACGGTCAATTATACACACGTCCTTATAAAGCCCTAAATCCCTTCCAGAAGATAAAAGAAGAGTGGACAGATCAGTGCTGACAAGGGAGTTTTTAACAATGACAAGGAGGAATGAGTCTAGTCTGGATCATGAGAAAACCTTCTACAAACAAAAATATAAAACACGTCAGCTGGACAACAGAATAGTTGAGGCGGAACAGGATTCCTGACCTCAAGAAAAATGTAGTCGGAAGAGAATGATAAACTATAGCTACCTAGCCCTCAGGCTAAGTGAAGCAGCGTAAATCCGTCATGAACCGTGACTCCAGCATTATGGACAGGATACGTACGATAGACTCATGTGGTAAACGAGGCAATACACATAGGTTTCACTGTGTACAACCTAAAGATATGAGTTCGGCTCCAGTTCGGCTGACCAAATATCAGGTGTATGGGAACGCTTCGGCAAGGGGTAGAGACCATTGGGAGTGGGCTGCCCAGTACACCAAAGACAAAGTTATCAGGTGGTCTAAGGACGCTTAAATTGCCGAAACTGTGCGTGCATGCTAACAAACACCCCAGTTACCACAACAACCCACATGTCATGCCAGAGACCCGCACTGGCCCTAAGTAGCGATTACAAAAGAAACAAAACTGAAGCACCAGGCATGCCTTATCATTCATGCCCAGAAGGCAGGGCGACCACTGAAGCCAATAGAGAACGGATCCAAATTCATGTGCTATTAGACTCAGAATCTAATATATTCATTATTCACCAACAACTGGTTAACAAACATAGCTTACCATACCACACACGCACACATAGCTTAGATATTTATATGTTCAAGGGAACAACAGCACCATACAGGGGAAAATACTATGCATATACTATCCAGTTACAAATCTGGAGGAATGCCCACTGATCTCATGTATCATGCGAAATTGCTAATGCCAGCAATTATGCACTTATTAGCCCTTTTGGCTGGTGGCATACAGAACATCCTATAAGGCACATCAAGGATGGGCTAAAATGGATATTTAAAGATGAAAATAAGTGAGTCATGAGAGCGATAAAGGCATTGACGGGAAATTTGAATGGGACGAAACCGTGGCCAATGACCCTGAGGCCCGGTATATCGGAAGAATCAAGGTTGCATCTCATACGCTACTGGATGTGACTGAAAACCAGCAAATACCTTGAGAATACCAGGAATTCATAAGTGCTTTTGCACCTCAAACAGCAGAGAAACTAGCGTGAAGAACCTACGACTACACAATTGATTTAATACCCTGCACCGTACCATTATGGGGCCTAATATATCCTATGTCAGCCTACCAGCTGGATTTGCTAAGCAAATACCAGAAGATAATGCAGGATCTGGGGAGTATCAAGTACACCAAATCTCCTTCAGGGGAACAAATTTTTTTTGTTTCTAAACTGGATGGGTGAAGGAGTCTCTCTCTGGATTACCGACAGTAAATAAACTTACAGTCACGACCAAATACACATTACCACTCGTGAGCGAACTCCGTGACCAGGTTGCTGGCACCTAAATATTCCCTAAACTAAGGCTGAATAATGGATATTACCTCCTGATAATAAAGGAAGAAGATTAGTGGAAAACAGCATTCCACACGCGATACAGCCACTTTGAATACAAAGTAATTCCATACGGGCTGGTGAACATACTGGCCACATTTCAGGCTATGATGAACAAAATTCTACGCGAATTTTTAGACCAGGGGGTGGTGGTATACCTTGATGATATCCTAATTTACTCCAAAATGGCGAAGGAACTCCTTGACTTGGTCAAGAAGGTCTTTATCGCTTGAAAGAATATGATCTAGCACTATCAACGACCAAGTCGATTTTTTATGTAACGATAGTGGAGTTTTTGGGTTATATTATGGCAATCCATGGAGTCACTATGAGTGACAGAAAGGTTGAAAGCATTAAGAATTGGAATGCACCAAGGTGCATGAAAGAGATACAAATATTCATTAGCTTTGCCAATTTTTACCAACGTTTCATTAAGGATTTCTGTAAAATCTGCAAACCAATTAGTGAAACGTTCAAGTGCGATCCCAAAATGTTTAATTTGGGGCCAGAACCAGATGGTGCATTTGATGAACTTAAACTAAGATTAATCACAGCCCGAATAGTCTGTCATTTTTACTCTAACAGTGAAACTATAGTGGAATCTGTTACTAGTGATTTTGCTCTAGGTTGCGTCCTCCTACAGTTTAAGGACAAAAAGCTACATCCAGTGGCTTTCCACTCACGAAACGTTAGCCAAGCAGAGAGAAATTTTGAGATCCATGATAAAGAACTATTAGCGATGCTGGAAGCATTCAAAGAGTAGAAACAGTACCTAGTGGGAACAGACAAACCAGTGACTGTTTTTACTAATCATCAGATACTACAGAATTTCTGTACTACCAAGGATTGGAATCTTCGACAGATACGATAGGGCTAACAAGTGGCGGACTACAATTTCTTAAATGTCCATCGACCAAGAAAGTAAGGCAGAAAGCATGATGTATTAAGCCGACAGCTAGAGTACTTTCCAGTGGAGAGAGCTGCGATTAGCGAACAGTCAATACCCCAGCCTTCACACTTCGAAATCACTCTAGTGCAGTCAAACCAACCAAACAGGGAAGAAAAATTAATTGGCACAGATACCACATGTTCTTTACCCATAAAATTGCAATCTCCAAAGGCACAAATGCCAACGAATTGGTCCCCACTACCAGCCAGACATGATCTGTATGCACTAGAGGATTTCTTAATCCCAGCCAAATGCCAACTGCTGCTAGAGTCAGGAATTGGTGTTGGATTACCAAATGGAACATATGGGGGCTTAGAACCGTGAAGTGGAATGCCAGTCAAATACAGAATCAGCATTGGCAGCAGAGTAATCGATGTGGAGTATACTGGGGTAGTCTAGGTTATCATAAGAACCATGGAAATCAAGATTGCCATTTCCGCAAAGGGGACTGAATGGCACAAATGATCATTGAGAACATACATATAGCTGAGGCCATGGCGGTTGTCAGACTTGCAGGCACTGCAAGAGGCAAAGGTGGATGTGGGAGTACAGATGTATCACCAAGACGATCCTGTGCAACACAAACCCTGGTAGTGGTCATCTACTAACAAGCGAACCACGCGGAAAATTAGTTTCTTGATAAAATACACTATCAATCGAGTGAAGACCAAGGGATAGTCCTAATTTCTAAACTAATAATGTCCAAGGTCGATATTAGAAAATATGACCAGACATTAATAAGAACCATTAAAGAGGAAGGCAGGAAGGCTCAAGACAGGCAGGAACGCAAGCAGGAATCGGAAATATTAACAAATGAGGGGAAACTAATAACAAGTCACAAGGCGGTAACAGAAGGGTTGATTGACTATAAGAATCGCCTATACATTCCAGAAAACAAGCAGCTGCACACTATTATACCTAAAGGTTGCCATGACTCTAAGGTAGGGGGAGACTTTGGATAAGAAAAGACTCTAGATATAGTGACCACGGACCTTTACTGGAAAGGACTGACAGCCTGGATCAAAGACTTTGTACGGTGATGTGATAAATCTTTATATAATAAATCTCCACAACATGCGCGGTTCGGTTTGCTGCAACCCCTGGAAGTTCCGTTTGCATCTTGGACATCCATATTGACTGACTTCAGCACACAACTACCAGAATCACAAGGAAGAACACAAAGAATAGTAGTTGTAGATCGTTTTACAAAGATGGGTCACTTTCTAGGTCTAGAAAAATAATACTATGGCCAAGGATGTGGGGAATGTATTCTTCAGGGAAGTCTGGAAGCTACACAGACTTCCAGCTGATATCATGTCCGATATGGATGCAAAGTTCTCGTGAGAATTCAGGGAATCTCTATGCAAAAGCTTAGGGATAAAACGTAAGATGTCAACTACATACCACCGACCAACAGATGGACAAACGGAAAGGACCAGGCAGGTGCTAGAAGGATACCTTAGGAACTTTGCTAAATATGGACAAAAGGACTCATACCAGTTGCTACCTTAGCTGAGCATACCTACAACAAATCAGTAACAAATGCTCATGGCATGTTACCGTTTAACGCAAACTATGGATTCCATCCACTAACCTAATAGTTGATGGAACGCGAAGCACCAAATCCAAGCGCCCAGCTCTAAGCCCACTGGAAGCACTCATTACACCAACTGTTAAGGGTAGCCGATTCTAAGGTCAAGCGAATCAGGCTAGGCTTAAGAAATCAAATCGTGGACGGAGATTGTCTAGGAAGGCTCAAGATTTCAAGGTAGAACGTATGATATTGATAAGATCTCTTCTCCGTTGCTTCATTATGGCTAAGGCTTGGGAGGCACTTCGATATTTATATCCCGCGTCTGAGTGTTCGCGGACTACATCCGTTCTCCATACAACCAAGTATCTACTAACAATTTTCACAACAAAATCCAACAGCGAACCCCCTTTGACCCTGAAAGCTTTTTCCCCCGCACAGCTAATGGCGTGATCAGAGCTCTTCTTTCTCCGAGGGTGTTCACACCTTCTCGGTAAGAAATAACAGCCGTCGTCCTGCTGTTCAAACTATGGCTGTCCAGTTTGGAACTTGCCAATAGTTTCTTAGAACACCAAGGGGCCAACTTGGTTGTCAACCAATACGGCTTCGTTCCGGGTCACCCGGTCTTGCCGCTGGCTTAAAGGATGACTAGACTTTGACGATCGGTCCAATACCAATTCGTACTTGACTGCCTCTCCTTATCGACATGTTCCGATAGGCTTGCTTGCCTATGATAGGCATTCATTTGGGGTTCAGTACTATTCTCTACGGAATAGCCCGAATACCACTCCCTCCTAGGCTTCCTGACGTTGTTTTGGTCTCTTGACTTCAGTGGGAGGTAACTCCGCGAGTTCTTGACGAAATCGCTTGGTTCTTTTTCCCAGACGTAGCCAGAGATGCCGTCTTATATACCCTACGGACAGGATCCGGTCGGACGGACGGCGACGACGTATACGGGGTTACGAGAAAGGTTCCAATATTTCTTCTTTCTATGATTGCGAGCAACTGCAGAAGGCGCCAGTGCTGTCGTCCGGGGCCAACGTCGGGGCCGGAGGGGGGTATTAGTCTGTGCAGTTTCAGGCCCAGAGCTCTCAAGCCGCTCTTTTGGGCCCTCATGGGAGTTATGTGCCTAACACGTGCTCCCTCCTCCAAAGGTTCGTCTCGAACCGTTTGGTCTGTTCTCAGGTTACCCTGCCTTCTGTTTTTCCATAACAAACGAAATATATAATACAAAGTATACTTTTATGAACTCAACTTGGTAGGGTGAAAAACCTAATGCGTTTGCTTGTCCACACTAGGAAAACCTTTCCTATGTTATTCAACATCTGCCCGCTTTGGCATATCTGGATTTTCCCTATGAAATTCCTCCACTAAATCCTTTGCCCACTCTAAATGCTCCGGTGGTTCCCATGTGTTCTCGTCTTCTGAACACCCTGTCCACTTCACGAAATATCGTAGTTCGAGCATTTGTCGATTTCGACTGCGAACCCTTCTAGTGTAAGAGATTATTTCACTCTTCACTATCCTTTCGATTTCCCATTCTAAGTCTGCATCTATTTCTTCCGGCTCTAAGGGTGGTTGTTCCCGGGCCGGTCGTTTCGATATGCGGTATGGTTCCAACAGTGATACATGGAATATCGGATATATCTTCCATCGTGGCGATATTTCCAGTTTAAAAGCGCGTTCTCCTCTCTTTTCCAATACCTTAAAAGGGCCATAGAGTTTGGGACTAAGTTTCTTTGATGGTCGCTTAGTGCGTATATTTCCTGCGTTGAGCATAACCTGATCCCCGATTTTTATGTCAGGTTGTTGTTTTGCTTTACGATCGTAATATCTCCTCAGGTTTTCCCGTGTTTGCTCTGAGGCCTCTATGGCTTGTTGATGGATCGTTTGCATCCAGTGGGCATAGATTCCTGCTCCTGGATTTTGGGCTTCGCGTTCTTTCATCCATTCTGTTTGTGGGTGGAACCCATAGTTGGCATAAAATGGGGACATGCCATGTGCGTTTGTGACTGAGTTATTGTAGGCATGCTCGGCCAACGGCAACAGCTGATACCAGTCGTCCTGATCGTAATTGACAAAGTTTCTTAGGTATCCTTCCAGCACTTGGTTGGTCCTTTCAGTTTGTCCGTCAGTTTGCGGATGGTATGCTGTTGACATTGTTCGTTTTATTCCCAGTCTTTTGCAAAGCGATTCCCAGAATTCTCACGAGAATTTTGCGTCCATGTCTGAGATAATTTCTGCCGGAAGTCCATGTAGCTTCCAGACTTCACGCAGGAATACATTCGCAACATCCTTAGCCGTTGCGTTGTTTTCCAACCCTATAAAGTGAGCCATCTTTGTAAATCGATCAACAACTACCATAATTTGAGTTCTTCCTTGTGATTCTGGTAGTTGTGTGATGAAGTCTGTCGATATTGATGACCAGGCTGCGAACGGAACTTCTAGGGGCTGCAGTAGACCGAACCGCGCATGTCGTGGGGATTGATTATGTTGACATTCATCGCATGACCGTACGTAGTCATTTATCCATGCTGTCAGTCCTTTCCAATAAAGGTCCCTGGTAACAATTTCCAGAGTCTTCTCCTGTCCAAAGTGTCCAGCTACCTTGGAGTCGTGGCAGCCTTTGGCTATAGTAGTCTGCTGCTGTTCGTTGTCTGGAATGTATAAGCGATTCTTATAGTATATCAGTCCTTCAGTTACTGCCCAGTGACTTGGTAATGGTTTGCCCTCATTTGTCAACGTTTCCAAATCTTGCTTGCGTTCCTGCCAGTCTTGATCGTCCTCTCCTGCCTCTTTGATGGTTTTTAATAATGTTTGGTCGTATTTCCTAATATCGACCTTGGATATTATAGCATTGGACATTAGGAGTATTCCTTTGTCTTGTTTTGGTTGAAAGTCCGTTTCATCAAGAAACTCATTTTCGGCCTGGTCCGCTTGCAAGTATGCAACCACTACCAGGGTCTTTGTTGCAGCTGATCGTCTGGGTGATACATCCGTGCTTCCAAATCCGCCCTTGCCCCTGACAGTTTCAGCTAGTCTGTCAACTTCTACTGCTTCGGCCATATGTATGTTCTCAATGATCATTTCTGCCATTCGGTCCCCTTTGCGAACCTGGCAATCTTGGTTTCCATGATTCATTATGATAACCTTGACTTCTCCAGTGTAATCAGCGTCGATTACTACTCCGCCAATGCTGATCCCATATTTGGCGGCCATTCCACTGCGCGCTGCTAAGCGCGCGTATTATCCCAGTGGCAGTCCAACGGCAATTGCTGTTTCTATCAGCCGTTGCCCTTGGGCTGGAATTATGAAATCCTGTAATGCATACAAGTCGTGTCCGGCGGCTAGTCGGGACC
>QFET01009579.1:0-10602 GCA_003316355.1 Tuber calosporum | reverse complement strand
AGAAGCGATAAGACGAGCGGTACGTATCGTTACCTGTTGCTGTTAAAGAAGAGAGTGTGGCTTGTCCGGCAGACTAGGGATAGGTTTGTAACACTATCCTAATAGTATCTTCAGAGTCCCTTTGTGATACTCGAGATACTTGGTAGTAGGTGACATTTCTAGACCTAGACTCAAGTATAGCTTTGATCTTCGGCAGAGAACTGATCACCCTCCGCCTACCTTGACCCTGCAGTACTCGTACACCTCCCGGTTTCCAAGAAGCCCTAGAGCAGACTCCTGAGGAGACCAGTTCACCCTAGCTAGCAACCATTTCGCTTCCAAGAGATACCAGAAGGTACTTTACTAGAGGATCAGTAGCATCCTCCTCAGGACCCCAAGGTCAAGCGCCAGCACCCCAACCTGCACTACCATATGAGGATTCAGAACTATCTTCAATAGATAGCAGTAGCAGCGAAGAAGAGGACCAAGCCCAAGCCCAAGACCCACACCAAGCCCAAGCCCAAGCCTAAGCCCAAGATCAAGACCAAGACCAAGCCCAAGCCCAAGAAGAAGTCTAAGAACAGCTCCACCAAGAAGCACAACCCAAGAAAGAACCAAGCTCAGAATCAGAATCAGATTGCGGTCCCAAGGAGGCTCCAGGACCAGCACCCCCAGCTTCACCACCTAGACGACCGAGTCTACCAAGAGAACTCAGAGAAGCGAGCCCTGCACCAGACGATTTACCTAGTGCACCAAGTCCACTAAGAAATCAAAGCCCTGCACCCTTCGCAATGGCAGTCCTCACAGATGGAAATAATCGTCCTAAATAGCCTGCACTATTTACATTCACTGGAGATGGAAAAAGATCAAGACCCATTGAGAATCAACTCAGGGTTCAACATAGTCCATCGATAAAGTGCTAGTTTTGGCATAACTGACGATACCCCTGAAACCCTTCAATACTAAGGAGCCTATTGCAGAGAGAAAGCCCTCGATAAATTCACCCAATATGATGCTTCCCAAGGAGACCACACAGTTGTTGGACTCAAACAGAAATTCGAAGCCTACTTCCTTCCTTCCACATCTACAGATACCATCTATGAACAGTGGCTACAAGACAGGCAAACTACTGGTGGAATAACAGGTCAGATTACCGATACTGTAATCAGACTTGAAACCTTGAGAGACAGTATCCCGCCAGGAACAATTTCGGACTATTCAGCGAAGCAGAGACTCTTAGATGCCATGGATATCAAACTCAAGCGAGAAGTGAAGCCACATATCACTTCAGATACCTCCTTTGACCAGCTAGTGGAGATAGCGGAAAAACGAGATGCAATTGCCCCCTCTACAGGACTGTATGGAAATCGTCAAGGAAATGCAACCTCTAATGCAGTTTCCCAACAAGCCCCCAAGTGCCCCCTGAATAATAGCCTGTGAAATCAACCAAGGTTCTCCAACAATAGCTTACAGCATCCTTGAGTATCCCAGGCTGTGAAGGATCGGCGCAGAAGAGACAATGACTGTTACTATTGTGGAAAACATGGACACTACTCTGATGACTGCTTTGAGAAGAAGAAGCTTAGGAGCATCCAGCAGCGAGGAAATGGAGGCCCTGGCGGAACCAGGAGACCCCAGAATTTCAAGAGAACATACCACACTCAGGAAGACGATCCCAATGCAGAGGAATCAGTCACAGTTACCACATACCATGCATGACCCAGTAAAACTCAATCGCAAGCCCTCGAAGCATGTATCACAGTCAATTGCCTCAAAGCAAAGGTATTATTCGATACAGGAACCACCGGAGACAACTTGATATCAGGAAGGTTTGTCACCACCAACCAAATCTCTACCAGAGACCTCGAAACTCCTATCAACCTGGAGGTGGCGGTTATAGGATCAGGCCCAGCAATCAACTATATTGCAAACCCTGTCATACAGATGGATAAGGAAAGCGGCGATGTCTCTGAAGCCCTAGTCTGTTTCCTGGACAACTATGATATCTTCCTAGGAATGTCTTACCTTAATGCATACCATGCTGTAATAAATTGCCAAAAATCTATTATCACCTTCCCTGACAAAGGAATTACCTAGACCTGCAAAAAAGCTACAAATGCACGATTTTCAGCCATGAATGAAGCAGAAGCCCCTGTCTTCATTTCCAAATTTCCTACAGTATTCCCAGGCCAGAAAACAGCGGAAGTACCACCCTTGAGAGATGACAACCACCACATCCAGCTGAAAGACCCAATTTCGGACCATAATCTGAGATTCTTCACATTCCCTGACTAGATCATGCCAGTATACATAGCATTAATCGAAGACTGGAAAGCCAAAGGAATCATTTACCCAAGCAAGGCACACAACCCAGTCAATATATTCCCAAAGCTGAAACCCAATGGCGAAATCAGACTGCTTGCAAACCTTGTACCCAGGAATGATATTACTATCAAGTACCATGGAGCGATTCCCAACCCAGCCATGATACTCAGAACTGTTGCCTGAGCAAAGTTCAGATCTACCATAGACCTAGCAAACTGGTACTTCCAAATCCGAGTTCTCCCCAGTGATGAGAAATACAACACAATCAAGATACCCTTTGGATCCTGTACATGCAGAGTTATGCTGCAAGGAGATGCTAACGCCCCTGCTACAGCCATGAGAGTTATAGAGTTTGTCCTAGATGGATTTATTAGAAAGTTCGTTTGGGCATACATGGATGACATTACCATCTACTCAGAAACAGTTGAGGACCATATTTCGCACATCAGATCAGTCTTGGAAAGACTAAAGCACCACCAAATCAAAGCATCACCAGCCAAATACATATTCTTCGCCACCAAGCTCACACCCCTAGGACATGTTATAGATGAAAGTGGAATTCATGCAAACCCTTAAAAAATTCGATTCATCCAAGACTGGCCCATACAAAAAATTGAAAAAGGATGTTCACACCTTTATTATAGTTGTGATATATCATGCACAGTTCCTTCCACACCTTGCAGGCACCACTACCCCCCTCTTGGACCTAATTTCTCAAGATGTGTTTGAATGGGGACCTATGCATGAGGAAGACTTCAAACAGGGCAAGCGCCTGGCCAAGGAGACATTTCCGCTCTGCCCCATCTCATATGAGACATCAGCTGATCCAATATACCTCATTACTGACGCCTCTAAGGTTGGATCAGGAGCATGGGTTGGCCAAGGACCCTTCCCTAAGGAAGCATACTCTGCCACATACCACAGCAGAAAGTTTCAACAAGTCAGCTGCACTACCCTGTCCATGAATTGGAACCTTTGGCGATTGTGGATGCCAATGAGGCATACCATCCGATTCAATATGGCACCAAGTTCACGGTTGTGTCTGACAACAAGGCACTATCTTTTTTCCTGAAGCAGACTGACCTACCTTACCGCCAAACTAGATGGTGCATGTTCCTGCAATCTTATGATTTCTATATCATACACAGACCTGGTAAAGACAATGTCCTTGCCAATGCCCTATCCAAGATCTATGAAGACACCCCAGCTGAAGAAGACTAAATACTCGAAGACCCTACAGAGAAGAAGCCTTTACAGACCCCCTCCTCCACCATGAACAGTATATCAAGACACTTCCTCAACATCACCCATGCACTAGACCCTTCTTCTGCCCTCACTGTTCAAGTACCCTGTCGAATTCTTACCCCTGAACACTACTCCATGTGGAACTCACACCATGGCACCACCTCAAAACCCCTCCAGCTCCCAAGAAGCGACTCACGACTCAGATTCTGTTGAACAAGCCATGGATAAAGCAGTAGATACCCTCGAGCTTGCAACCAATGCCATACATAGTGGTGCAATCGTTGAGACCTCCTCCTCTCTCAGCAACCCTCAAGAGCCATCCCATGCCACAGTACTTATTGTGCGAGCCAAAGCTCAACTGTCTGGCCTTGCGGCGAGAATTAACAATACTCCAGGAGATATAGAATAACCACTACATCCAGATGCAATCACCAACTGCTTTAAACGAATACATGATTCTATCACCCAATTGGAATCCCTTGAAGTCACCACCTCTGCAAATATCGTCGCCAGCAGCACACCTACTGAACCTGACCCTCAGGCCACACCAGTCCCTCCTCAACCCCCAGTCAAGGAACTGGACTGATTTCATGAATCTAATAGACACAGAGCCATGCACTAGACTGCCTGTGTTTGGGATGAATGCCAAACCCACATGAATGGAAAGAATACTTGATACTTCCCCTTAGGATCTCGCGATATTCCAGGACCCTTGCCTCTTTACTCTTCCTCCAACTTTGTCTCCCCTCATCATCCCAATTGCAGAGCAGAATACAGATGGGCTGTTCTTCCTCCCCTCCAACATAATTATAGCTACCCAGTCTTTCATACAGTTATTGATCAAGAAAAAGAAAGAGAAATACAGGATATAGACCAAGGATGGGACCTACCTACCCCAGAAGCACCTGTCGATTATGAGGACTGCTTCTTTGATCAGCCCACTTCTCTGCTTGACCTTTGCACTTTTCAGCTTACTAACTACATGAAAGGAAAGTGGTACTCCTGCATTCGAAATGCTACCCAGAATGACCCTCTCTTTAAGGTAGTTACCAAGGCTATTGACCACCCTGACTGGCTCTTATATCATGGAGTCTTGTCTGAAAGGGGAAGGATGACAGTAGACACTGTCCTTATGTCCCCTATGAAGCAAGCTGTTACAGACATGGGAAATGGTACAAATTAGTTGATGTGATAGTATATAGAACCGGGAGGTTACTATATGACTACAACCCACACTGGTAAGAAGTAGTGTCTATAGCAGAGCTGCTCAGCCTCAGTGAAAGATCTAGACTCTAAAGTAAGGAGGACTATGACTCTTGCTAATCCGCATGCATATGCACTTGAGTGCATATATGCAGGAAAGACGGCTATCCAGACTGATCAACTGGAATTCCGTAAGATGTTGGCAACTGAGCTACATCTACTTGAACTTAGTTCATTTGGCAAATGAATCGAAGGCTATTTACTGGTGGAGTGCTAGACACCCTCAGAATACTAAATAGTTCGGGGGATCATTTGACCGAGCGGGGCATACATTTTCAGGGTCAAACTGGGTTTCCACTTACCATGACCCTGGCCATGATATCTAAGGATACTTCATATATATGGCTAACATAAGCACCAGGAGAATCATATAAATAGCTAGCAGTTCCCGATAGTTAAGGGATCATCCAGCAACGGAGAACAGACCTTAACAATATATTCAGTTATCAGTAAAACAACTTTACAAGATTTCGAGAAATATCTTTACCCTATATCTTTGTTATTACCGGAGCTTTCCTGACAACTCTCCTACCTTCTCGATACAAGCACGGCCTAGGCAATTCAGCAGTATAGAATTGGCTACCCCGTTACACCATATTGTTACTCTCTTGACACCAAAGCTCAGCAATATTCTCATGGCTATTTCATCTTATGCCAGAAGAATGCCACAACGCTCAAAGCTTTCATCAATGCAAACATTGTGGGCACTGTAGACCTCTCAGTTTTGACAACGTATTCCCTGTCTGTTGTAAAGGATTAGCACTTGACATACGAGCTGTAGCACTCAGACACTTACAAGCTATTCACAATAAACGTACGGGAAGAATATATCAGCAAGACGTATGGTGGATAACAGCTTTCACCAAACGCAAATAAGAATCTATCCACGTTTATATGGAAGATCCCGACTCTACCCTCAATCTCCTAGTTCAATTTTTGAACCTTTACTGAACCAACAACTAAGAAGTATATCGGATACTTCACTATCAGGACAAGCTATCCTGAAATTTGATCCTTTTTCTACTATATCCTCTTTTGAGGAAATACTTTCTACTGACCTTGCGGAAATACCCCTATTTGAAACTGTAGAACCCTCGTGGTTCACGAACCCATTTTTAGTCCCCACACCTGAGGACTTTACCCATATCTACGACTACTTTCATGGGCAAAACTTTGTCTGGCACGAATTTCTGGACTGGGATTCTGAGTGGTCAGATTTTTCTTGCGTTCACGACTTTTGTGCCTGTAAGCCAGAGGACTGGCCATTTTAAATTTTCCTATACTGAAACCATTCGGGTTCATAAGCGAGCTGCCATGGCTATGGCACGAGATGATACCCGTATTCCGAGTCCTTTGGGACCAGACTGGATGATTGAAGAGGACGATACAGAATCTACCCCTTCAGCATCTCTAATTCTGTCCCGGAGCAGGACCAGCTCTCCCATTACACATTTAGGTCGTCCACCATCCAGAGTTCAGAAATGTGCCGAGAGTGCTAAGAAGACTGTCAGTACTCAAGATAACTTCCAGCAAAATGTTGTCTATGCATTGCGAAACCTGGACCGATCCTTGAAAGAAAGTGCAGATGAGAATCATATAGCCATCTCAGCTTTATCACAGGAGGCCAGGTAAGGGTTCACAATGCTAGATTTGATGCAAACCCGTATGGCTAGGGGTGAGGTTATCAATGATGCTGAAATACAGGAAGGCTGCCAAGCACTTGAACGGTTGAGTGGCGATACTGAAAGGGAGCAGCAAAGGTTACGGGCCCAGGTTCAGTAAGAGTTCCGACTCCAACAGGCTCAACAGGAACAACAGGCCCATGTCTCAGAGACAAGGGATCGGATTCTGGAAAAGACCCTAATGGACCTAAATGCTAAATTACACTAGTAGGAACAGGAATGGAATCGAAGGATGAATGAGCAACAAGAAATTGCGGCACAACAACTAAGGCAACTAGGCGAAGGAATGAATGCATACCTGGATGCGTTGGTTCGACAACTGGACGATAAACCAGTTCCAGTACCGATTCAACATGCTCCCAGTGATGGTAATCCAGGACCATCTAACCGAGGGCAACCATCTATTCTACCGGAACAGGGGAGAGTTCCAACGAAGGAATCAGCATCGACACCTAGGAAGGATAAAGGAAAAGGAGTCGACCGTGGAGGAAATAACCTACCACCACCACCACCACCAGGATACCTTAGGGATGCCCCAGACCCAGATGATGATGGGTCCGATATTGATGGAGAGGATGGACAGGGCAGAAAGGGCGGCAGGCCGGAACGTGCACCCCGTTTACCATCTATTCCCAGAAACGATGTACCCCAGGACTGGTTAACCTTGGCTTTCTTAGAAAGTATCAGTGGACTCTCCCGACTAGCAAAGCTAATAGCGGAACCACCCTACTTCTTTGAAGGACATGACAACCAAGATGTTCGAAACTGGTTGACAGCCTGTGAAGACTATTTCGATCGCAACCCTACACAGTGGGAAAATCATGCACATCGAATAGTTTTTGCCTTCGGGAAAACAAAGGGAATCAAAGTGGCACCCTTCTCGGAAAAATACCGGAAGGTGATGGGTGGATTAGCAGGATACACTCAAGACCCGGACTATTTCACATGGGATCGATTTCGGCAGGAAATCACAAAGCGATATATCGGCATTCAGGATTAAAGACGAGCCCTAGAAGAAATGACCAAGGTAGTCTATAAGGGAAAAATAGACACTTATCTTCTTCTCCTCGAAAACCTAAACATCAAAGCCGGACTTACTGGAATTAGTTGGAGGGTACGAGTTGAAAGCAAACTTCGCGAGAAAATTTTGCGATGGTTATCCAATCTGAAATTCTCCCCCGATGAAGAATGGATGGAAACAATAAGGGAAGTTGGCAGACAGGAGGAGGAATTTTTGGAACGGCGAAAATTATCCAAAGGAGAACTCTCATCTAGTGGAACACCTAAGCGAAAGCGTGATGACAATAGTAAAGGGGTCAACACCAAACAAGGATACACCAACCAGAAACAAAAAAACAACCCCTCACGATGGAAAACTGCTAAGGCTAACCGATCTACAAAGAAGCGGGATTGCAAACAAGAGATGAGAATACGGACTGGAAGAAGGCTCATGATGGAATCTCGCAAGAGGTGGTGGATAAGCGAAAAGCGCGGAAAGAATGCACTCGCTGTGGCTGTTAGGCACATAACTCCCACAAGGGCCCAGAGGAGCAGTATGAGAGCTCTGGGCTTGAAACTCCACAGACTAATACCCACCTCCGGCCCCGACGTTGGCCCCGGACGACAGCACTGGCGCCTTGTGCAGTTGCTCACAATCATAGAAAGAAGAAATATTGGAGCACCTCTCGTAACACCGTATACGTCGTCGCCGTCCGTCCGACTGGATCCTGTCCACAGGGTATATAAGAGGGCATCTCTGGCTACGCCTGGGAAAAAGAACCAAGCGATTTCGTTAAGAACTCGCGGAGTTACATCCCTTTGAAGTCAAGGGACCAAAACAACGTCCGGAAGCCTAGAAGGGAGTGGTATTCGGCCTATTCCGCAGAGAATAGTACCGAACCCCAAATGAATAGCTATCATAGGCAAGCAAGCCTATTGGAACATGTTGATAAGGAGAGGCAGTGAAGACGAGAAGGCAATTGGGCCGATCGTGAACACAAGTCATCCTGAAAGCCCTCTGCAGAGCCGGATATCACGGCACGAAGCGGATTGGGTCGACAACCAAGATGGCCCCTTGGTGTTTTAAGAAACTATTGGCAGATTCCAAACTGGACGGTCATAGTTTATACAGCAGAACGAAGGTAAACCATCTCTCACCGAGTGGGCCCACCCACCATCGGAGAAAGGAGAGCTCTGATCACACCATTAGCTGTGCGGGGAAGAGATTTTTCAGGGTCAAAGGGGGTTCGCTTTAGAATACGGAGTGAGGAATTAGTTAGAAGATACATGGTTATAGGTAGATTTGACGTAGTCCGCGAACACTCAGACGCGGGATATAAATATCGAAGTGCCTCCCGAGCTTTACACCTCATCAAGCAACGGAGAAGAGATCTTATCAATATCATACGTTGTTACTCAAAAATGTTTACCTACGAGCCTTCCTAGACAATCTCCGTTTACGAAGAAAGATTTAAGCCTAGTTCGATTCGCTTGCCCTTAGAATCAACTACCCTTAACAGTATATTGATATTTCTCCTTGTTACCAAGGCTCACTACATGACATTTGGACATCTCCAAGTCATACCTCGGGAATCACAAAAGCTCATAGCTGATTCCACCCTCCTCGACTCGCTTCTGCTCGAACCTCGCCCCTCAAAATACATCTTCTCATTCGAAGAGATACTTTAAAACTCCCTCCCGGAGATCCAATTCTATATACCTCAGGAACCCTCCTGGTTCACCGACCCCTTACTCATCCCTACCGAATCAGATTTCAAAGAAATCTACGAACACTTTTATGGTCCCACCTTCGAGTGGAAACCGTTCCAAGACTACGATACTGAAGAAGAAGGAACCTCCAGTTCTTTCAGCTTCACTGCCCCCTCCTTCACCCCATCTCTTTGGAGACTAGGAAAACATCCTGAGTCACAGTAAGAATCAGATGGCCCGACAATTGACTGTCGACACAGACAAAGCCATGTCGGACATAGAAGAAGTCTCTCTAGTTGGAAGCGATCATGCCCCTGGGCGCTCCAGGTCACCTTTGGCACTCCACCACCTTTCACAGCCAAGTGGAGTCAGAAAGTCAGCCCCTGGAACTCGATCAAGCACTCCCCGTCCCCCCGACGCCAGAAATCCAGCTATGCAGAGATTAGCAGAACGCATAGGCCAGGCAATGAGCTACTTCGACCGTATCCTCCAGGAATCAGTTGATATGCAACACCTGGCCTACCGTGAACTGTCTGGCCAAGCTCAGGATCAGGCGAACCAACTCCAGCACCATGCCCAGCGGAAAATCCGTGGGGAACAAATCATTGGCGAAGAGTTGAAACAAGTCAATTCGGGACTTGAAATGTTAGCAACTGAAACAGCCGCACTTCAAGATGCAACCACCAAACGGTTGGAAGCAAAGCTGCGAGCACAGGAAGAACGGGCCGCGCACCATGAAGCGGTAAGTACCCAACTTTATGCTAACATTGGGGCAACAGGACAAGAGTCGCTGGATCGAGACCGCCAGCTAGAACAGGCCTTGGCTAGGCAAAAAGCCGAACTCCTACAAAGACAAGTAGCCGCACAAAAGGACCATGAGGTGACCAGACAGGAGTTAAGAGAGCTTCACCAGCGCCTCGAACAAGATCGTGCTGAAAGGGAAGCATATGTGGTTCAACAGAATGCCGCATCCGAACAACTAAATCGAGTGTTGACACGGATGAATGAAACTTTAGTGCAACTACAGGTTGCGAGGAACCCACCCAGTCTGTGGGAAACAGTGGCACCACAGCCGGTGGAAAATCCGGGTTTGGAGAAACGGACAACGGCTGATGGAAGAGAAGAGTTTCGGTTTATTCCCCGCAGAGACAAGGGAAAGGGAGTGGATCGAGGAGATGGAAACAGTGGTGGGGGAAAAGCACCACCACCGCCTCCTACGGCAAATGCACCCAATCCTGGAGATGATGACTCAAGCTCAGAAATGAAGGTGGTCCCTCTCGACGAGGCGGGGAACCATCACGAAGACCCTTACCTGGTCGAAAGTTCGAATCCAAAGCTGATGCATGGGTCGACCGATTGGGGCAAGCCTTGTCAAGGACAAACCGCCGGCAAGCGGATC